>CM064502.1:33129849-33424813 GCA_032716605.1 Paralithodes platypus | reverse complement strand
AACAGCCAATACCCTATAACATATGGGTTGCTGTAGTTATGGGACAAACAAGGAAAAGATAGTTAACTTTAATTAAATCACAAGAGTGATCTAATGAAAACAAAAAGAGGTTTTAACCTTAACGATACTATTAATCAATAATATCTGTCACTCTGGCCTTTAGAAAGAAAGTGTTGTAAAAGTCCTCAAGCACCGAACAAGAATCTTCTGAATAATGTCGGATGCTACTAAGAAGAACGTATCGGAAATGGAACCACAAAATAGCAGGAGGCAGGACAATGCACGTGTAGGCTAAATACACAAAAGGCTGGACATTATAGGTTTGACTCCTGTAAGGAGATAAAGAAAACCTAATATTTAGTAGTGGCCCCCTAATCATTGACGAACATGCCTATTACATAAGGCATCCTCTTCAAACACTAATCCGCCGTAGTTTGAATCTACCGCGCAGAGCATTTAAAAAACTGAGGAGCCTTCATCATGAGCGCACGCGACCTCACTCATGGCTTCAGTCATTATGAATTGGGTTCTCACTACGAAAAAACTGTTACTTGGTAAAAAATAAAAACAAAAAGAAAATAAGAATAACTATCCAATAAGCTTTCCATCATATCGTGGATGTACTTGTGTGGATTTCTGACCAGACGCTGATTCAGGCGTCATTCCTCCTTCACTGACCATATCAAGTAAACCAAAATCCTTAATACATCAACGAATGGGAAGGGGACGGTCGGGAGGGCCCCAGTCGTCAATGATTACGGGGCCACTACTAAATATTAGGTTTTCTTTATCTCCTTACAGGAGTCAAACCTATAATTTATTAGTGGCCCCTCCATCATTGACGAACATGCCTGATATCTAAGACTGGAGGGGGACATTCGTAATCATATCATAACTTTAGAAAAGCAGATAATAAAAACAACCACATAGTATTCTTACTTTTGAAAAATGTATTTAATACGGCGTAGGCCGGAAATATACAAGAAAAAAGGGTTCAGGCAGGCAGGTGCGTGCTTCAAAGAAGGCTGCGCGACAAAAATGGGTAACCCTGACGATACAGAACACAGATCTGTAGTTACAAAAGGCACCCCACTCAACGAGTGGTGACAAAAATAATAAGTTATAAGTTTATATGTGCACATCATAAACCCCAAAATACATGTGGAGATCAATTGCAAATGAACTCCATTGAACTAATATTACATTGCTTTCGCAGCTAAAACTACTATAA
Organism: Paralithodes platypus; assembly: GCA_032716605.1. Lineage (NCBI taxonomy): Eukaryota > Metazoa > Arthropoda > Malacostraca > Decapoda > Lithodidae > Paralithodes > Paralithodes platypus. The sequence continues at coordinate 33,423,582 of CM064502.1, read as the reverse complement.
CAACACCGTTGGTTTGTACTAAAACTTGTTCTAGCAGAATTTCTCGCAGAGAAATTACTATATCACATTTATACCTTAAATTGTATCACAGCTCTCATACTCCGGCGGGGTCTAGGGTGTCCTACTGTCAACTGACTGCACCCCCCCCCCCCCCCTACCGTGAAAGTAACATAAGTGACTGCAGGGCCACCTAGACCCTCTGCCTTAAAGCTATACATGGTAAGGAAGGTTTGTCTAGCGCAACTGACAAGTATCTAGAGAGAAACGTATGATTAGACGCCCACAACTGTGTGGACGCAATATCTTCAACTGAAAAGTTTTTCAGGAAACGTAAAGAGGCCGCCCACTTGCGTAAATCGGGGCCCCTACCCACAACGCCGGGATTACTCTCTTTAATTACTTCTACCAGAAGAGAGGCTAATCGCCGTTTAAGTAAGCGTTTACCCGTACTCGCTACCCATAAAGCACCTTGGGGGTTTTGAGGAGCTATTCTCAAATATTTGGTTAGAGCTTGCACTGGACATAAATTATGATGCACCTTTCCCCTTTTTAACGCCGGCACCGTGAACTGAGAAAACACGTGTGCACTATGCTCATTCTTGGCTACAAACGCCGGGGAGGGTGCAATGGAAATTGAATCATTAAGTCTACCAAACCTAAGACAATTAGGTGTGTTGCTCATCGCCGCCAGCTCAGACACTCTGTTTCCGGTGGCCAAAGCCAAAAGGAAAACTGCCTTCTTTAAGATTAAGCAAAGTTTGCAGTATTTTGATACAGACGAGAATGAAGTAAAGACAAAGCTTTGTCCAGAGACCATGTAGGCATGAGCTGACGGGGAGGTGGGCGGAGTTTAAAACACGCTCTCATAAATCCTGTTTCCTCCGCCACCGGTATGGATAGACCTGTAAGGTCGAAAAGGGCACTCTAATCGCAGATAAGTGATTCTTCAAAGTTACCACAGATAAACGTTTCTGCTCAAACAGATAGTTCAAGTAATTAAAAACCAATGCCACTGAGGGTACAGTTTTGTTCCGTTCTAACAATCCAAGAAGTAAAAGCTTTCCAATGTGATTGGATATTGTCGCTTAGTAGACTGAGTATATTGATTGAGCAATTTATTGGTCACATCCCTACCGTATGGTGCTAGCCACTTGGCCTCCTGAATGTCCATAATGCAAAAGTCAGCGAGGTCGCTAGTTTGCCAATCGTGTCTAAGTGGAAGTACCCGACCGGGAGCGATACCGGGTCCGGGCACCACATTATTAATTGCTGGTACCACACCTGCGCCGGCCACAGGGGCGCGATTAGCGAGACTAAGCCTCGATAAACTCGTAGTTTGTTTCACTACGTGGCACATTAGTGACGCATCTGGCGGCGGAAACAGATAGATGGAGCTCCATCTGTTCCAGTCTGTCACTAGGGCGTCTGGCCCCCCTGCCGGCGTTATCGCCCGGCGGGTGAGGTATAGAGGGAGCTTGTGAGTCTCGTCGGACGCAAAAGATCCACTTGTGGATGGGAGAGCTCCGCAATCATTAGGTCGAAAATGGGTTGCTTGAGCTCCCATTCTACTGTCGTGCTCTGTCTCCGGGACAGAGCGTCTGCCCAGACGTTCGCTACGCCTGGGAGATAAGATGCGTGAAGATAAATATCTAGACTGCTGCCTAGAACAAAAAATCTCTTCCGACACGAGTAGCAACTTCCTTGACCTCGTTGACCCTTGTTTCTGAATACAGTGAACTGCATTCAGATTGTCCATTCTGAAGGCCACCGACTTGCCCCGTAACGCCGGGCCGTGAGCCTGAAGGAAATACAAGGGGACTAGTAACTCTTTGACATTTATGTGAGAGATTTCTAAGTGGGACCAAAGCCCCTGACCCTGGTGCCCCTGATTTGACTGAAATCCCCACCCTATGGTGCCGACTCATCCGTGACTTCCCATACAGTTGGAGGAGGAGAGGTCCATGCCTTGATTGAGTGCAATTTTCCCCTCTTCGCCCAGACCGCTAGTAAGGTGTGGATTAATTTTGGTATGGGCCATAATTTTCCCGCCGGTAAGAGTGGGAAATATTTGTTTGCCTTCCAATATTAATCGTTTTACTTTCAACCGGCCCAACTTGACAGTTAGCTGAATCCAGTTGAGAGAGCCGACCAGAGACTCCCAGACTCTTCGTGTCGTAGTCAGACTGTGAAGAAACCTGAACAGTTTCCTGCGAAACCTGTTGCGATTGTTCACACTCTGACTCAGAGTGAGAGCGGCGGTGTCCCAGACCAGCCCTATCCACTGAATTACTCTTGAGGGAACAAGGTTTGACTTTACCAGATTTACCTTGAAGCCTAGAGTTTTGACATGATTTAAAATGATATTGACATGTTTTATGCATAATTGTTGTGTCTCTGCCACCACCAGCCAGTCGTCTAGATACCACAACACTCTGATTCCCTGTTTTAACAACGGCATCAGGGCTTGCCGGACTAGTTTCGTGAATACTCGAGGTGCTAGGTTCAAACCGAACGGCATCCTCTGAAAAACAAAATTTTGGTGCCTGATCCTCAAGGCCAGAAACCTTTGAAATCTTTTGTTGACCGACACGTGCCAATAGGCGTCTGTCAGGTCTAGGGAACACATCCAGCCTCCCGGCGGAAGTGTTAGCCTGATTTGATGAACTGTTAACATTCTGAAAGACTCGTTGTAAATGTGAAGATTCAAATAAGACAGGTCTACGACCGGCCTCATCTGAACACTGTCCCGTTTGGGAACCAAAAACAGTTTTGACGTGAATACAGGGTAATCTGGAGGGACCGGGATGATGACATTCTTGGCAATCATCTCCTGGACCAGCGACTCCACCTCTAATGAAACACAATTTGCCGTTGTCGGCTGACGTAAGCGAGGTCGCCGGAGCCACTGCCAAGTGATGCCTTTGCGTGCCACCATCCATGCCCAGGTTTTTAACGGCCATGCTTGGTGACACGTTCGGAACGACCCAGTTAGCAGACAAGGGTTCGCCGGCTGTACTTCCCTCGGTTCCTCCGGCCTTAAGATAGGCACTGGGAGTGAGAGAGACTTTAGTTTTTTTGATGGTGGGGTTGGTGGTGTTGGACGCTTCGCCGGCTGGCTGGTGTGGGCCGAAGACTGGCCCTGCCCCGGCTTATACTGGCCGCGTCCTCTCTGTCCTGAAAACCCTCTCTGTCTATGCCTGTACTGACCCAGGGGGGATTGGGAGGACTTAGGCGGAAGAAAAGGCTTAGAACCCCCTGGCTGAGCTTTAGTAGGAGGCCTAGGTTTGGGGAAGATAAATGCAGGTTTCTTAGCCTGTGCGGGACTGTGCTTCACGGCCTGTGCCATGTTAAACACTGTTCGCCATACATCAGGGGACATTAAAGAAGGAGTAAATACTGGGGACATTACCACCTGGTTAGCAATGCGATCAGGCAGCTTACGAACTAATGACATCCTAAGATCCTGTCGTGCTCGCACCGCCTCAAGTAAGGCTGTGCGTATGTCACCTAAGGATTGAATCGACGACTGAAGAATCAGACGCCGGGATAACTCAACTGATCTTCGAGCATCCGCGTCTGCGATTGCCTGAGTAGACCGGAGTAAAGACTTAGCCACCTGCTGAGAAACTATGTACTGTGAAAACAGGCGGAAAGCTTTTCCCCTTAGCCTAAATTCTCTGTCTAGGTGAGTAGGGGTAGGGGTAGTGAATGGGTCCTTTAGTTCACAAAGATTAATCTTAGGGGCAGCTAGAAAAGAAAATAAAGCTGACGGAACTCCGCCGGCAGAACCCACCGGCATGGAGAACCATGAATGTGTATCCTGAGGGATCTGGTGGGAAGATTTAGAAGTGAAAGTGGTTGCAAAGTTTTGAGCCTCTACCTCCCAATCCACCCAAGGTCCTGGTCCCAACTGTCCCACCTTCAAAACTGGATTAGCTGTCTCGTCTGTGACGGTCTGTAAATCTAGTTCAGGAGTAAGAGCCGACAGAGCCTTAATATCATTAAACCCATCCAGCTTAGACCAGTCTGAAAAAAGTTTTGAAGCTGAGGCAGGGGGTAAAGCAGGCTTAGATGCATAAACAAAATAATCCTGATGATAATAACTAGGTATAGCCTTGATATTTACGTCCAAAACATTACCCAAGGCATCCAATGCCCTTAATTTCTTTGACTTATTTCCCTGGATAAACCACTCACGTGGTACCAGGAGTTCCCCTGACAAGGTAGGCTGGGCAAGCTCTGGCTTAGAGGGGTTCAAAAGAACCCATGACTCGTCTGGCCCATAAAGCAGGGGCATAGCTACCTTTCTAAGAGGTGCTTTGTCTAGAGGGGGTGGATTAACATCCGTGATGACCCTGACATTTGACGTAGTGAATGCCGCCGTAGCTGGCTTAGAGCTCCCTGCCGGTGACAGAGTAGGAGGGTTAGGAATCTTAGATAAATCGATTGACGTTATCAGAGGCCGTACCGCAGAACTTGTCAAGGGAGCCCCCAAGTCCATTGTGGGGTGTAGAGGTACGACGAGATGCACTAGACTTAGGAGAATGTCGAGAGGACTTCCTATGGGAATCCTTTTTGGAGGATTTGTGGCTACGGTGTGACTGCGAACTAGACTTAGATTTGGAAGAATCACCACCATGACCACTGGTGGAAGCTTCCGTCTTACTCTTCTTACTCGCCGGGGAAGAGGCACGACTTGAAGAGCTGCTGTCTGAGAGGTGACCTTCCCTCGATCTCGCCTGCGACGAGGAGGTGGCTGCCGGGGGAGTAGCTCTCTCGCGCGTTTAGACGTATCCACAGACGATACAGAACCCTGGCTAGTCTCTGTCGGCTTAAAAACCGTTAATGTAGAGGTACGTTTAGGGGGAGGGTGCTCTGACAGCAACTTATCCCAAAGTGGGACGTTGTCACATTGAAGTGACTTATGTGCGAAAATGGTAGTGTAGGCTGACATCTGTTGTCTGACCTCTCTCAACGCTACCGCGCGGTCTGTCATTGTCACACAGGAGGACTTTTTTGGGTAATTGGGAGGAAAAGGAAGAAATAAGTGTAACCCAGACACCGCTAGAACGGTCTAGAGATTTAAGACACCTTATGCAAAGGTATGCGCAAAATCGGGATACCCCGCAAGTAGGGGTAATGCACAGGGCAAAAACTGGGGCCACAGTAGCCATGACAGAGACTGGAGTGAGGAAACTACCCGCCGGTCTGTATTGGTCCGCCGGAGCTCAGCTCTGGAAAATAAAGAAAAATGTCCAGGAATTAATGCTCATAAGGTTAACCCAAGTGTTCGCATACAAGTGTTAAAACCCGCCGGTAACGGGATGCAAAGACACAGCTAACACATCTCGCTACGCGGCAGGTGTAAAGAGGCTAAACAAATCTTTTTAGCTAAAGAACATGAAGAATACCCTCTGATATAATGGTCCAGCATGGCACTTATAGTCTGTAGGAGGTGGTGACTGTCTCAAGATTCAATTTTGTAACAAAGCCCCCCTCATAAAGACGCCAGCCCTTGAAATATTTTAGTAGAATAGCCCAGGGCAGGAATATACGAGATCTGATTTTTTAACGAATTGTCCCAAAAGATCGTCGTAAAAATAGAAGGCGGCGATACTGAATGTATCACCAAATTAAGGTTAATCGAAATTGAATTTGTTATAAATTCCTTAGTTCCTCCACTTAGGAGCACCCGCCGGGTGTGGGAATCGATTTGGTTAAACCTCATTGAACCTTCAATTGCCGTAAGAGTAAAGGCAGCGATACACAGAGTATCACTAAAATGGATTGGTTAACTATATGAGACCTAAGTCGTTTGGGAGGTTTGACGTACCTCCCAACCTACCAAATAGGAAAACCTACTATTTGGTAGTAGTCTTGGAAAATCCAACGTCAAGGCTATTAACCTAATTGCAATGACGACTTGTCTATTTTGACTGCTATGTCGTCATTCCAACCGCGGTTAAAAAGAAAACGTCTAGAGTCTACTCCTTATCTTGCTCTAGGAGACGTTGTACATTAACCAAAACTACCACCGAAGGTGAAAAAAGTATAGAAGAGAAGAAAAAGGGGTTTACCTTAGTTACCGCTCAAGGCCCATCCCGTGTTCCGTCATGCGCCGATCCCTGTCGAACGTGCGCATGAGCGACCCTCTCTTGTTATCACATCTCACGTCAGCAGAAGAACGCGGATGGGCAGGGGTCCGGCGTGAGGGAGGGTATTATGTACGTTGGATTTTCCAAGACTACTACCAAATAGTAGGTTTTCCTATTTGGTAGGTTGGGAGGTACGTCAAACCTCCCAATTTGTTAGTAGTCTTGGCAAATCCAACGTCAAGGCTGCATAACAAATAGGAGGAGGACATCCAAGCCCAACCTACCAAAAAAACCAATGCATAAGACAAAATTATGAATGACAAAGAAACACAATTTAACACCTTACGAGCGCCCTATGCGGTTTATTTATGTGTACCGCACAGCGGGGTGTTTTTAGCCAAAATAGGGCTGTTTACGTGATCATTTTCATGCCTAAATAAGACCCAGAACGTAAAACAAGTACCTATCCCTGAAAGGGCATAAACAGAGCTTTCGAATGACACCATAACGATCCTTGTATGATGGATAGTTTTCTTGCAATAACCGTGCAACGCGAGTGCAAAAAGCAGGTAATTCGGTACTTTCAGTACATAATTGAGTATGTGGCGAGTGAGAGAGGGAGGAGGGAGCTGAGATTTGTGTCAGTAGGTTCGCCGCGGTGGTCTGGAGCAGTCATACGCTCGCTAGTCTCCTGCCACCACTTGTCTCTCTCTCTCAGCCACATTACGTGCTGAAATTGCCACTCGAGTTATGTCGAGCGCCGCCACATAGTCCAGCTTTATTTAACTCGACTTATGTTGCTCGCCGCTAAATAAGGGTTAAACAAGAGAGTTTAATAAAAGAGTGAAAAACTGAGGAGTAGCTAAAAAGAGCAGTTTTAACACGTGCCCGTCATTCATAGTAATGCAAAACCATAGACTTGTCTTAAACCAAAAAGTACTGTACACAAAATCCCTTTTCTTCCAAAATGAACAAAAACACTGATCACAAAAACAAAACACAATTATCAATGAGGCAAAAACACTTATGTACTGTATACATATAACATAACCCCAAACTTGTAATCCAGTGATGCAAACCCGTACTTCCCTCCCCCCCTTTTCGAAAGAAAACAAAGGAAAAGAAAAAGTGACGAGGGGGGAAGACCAGGCAACTTCGCGAGAGCCCTAGGAAACACGACTCCCGAGAGCTATCACAGGCCGAGGGGGTCTAACAATGGACATGGAGAGGTAGGAGGAGACGAAGGTATGGACAGAAGACCACAAACCCGCCGAGGCGACGTCAGGCAACGAACGAGTTTGCAGGAACCGTAAGGAGGCAGCAAAGGATCGCACATCGTGCGCAGAACCCCGACAAGCAGGGTTACTGGCACGAATGACCCGACAAATGTAGCGTCCTATCTGTACCTTCGAGAGCCTCCTACCAGTCCGAGGAGACACCCACACAGCAGTACCCGAAGTCGGAGCCACAGACTCAACATAGGAGTGCAAGGCCTGCACCGGGCACAACACATGGTGAGTATGCCCACGCTTTAAAGCCTGGATGGTAAAAGGCTTGAAAACGTGGGTCTCTCTCTCATTCTTGGCAACAAAATGAGGGGAGGGGGCTAACGTGACGACATTCAAGGACGGGGAGAATCGCATGCATTCCTGGGACCGCGACATGGCAGCTAGTTCAGACACCCTATCCCCAGTGGCCAGAGCGACAAGGAAGAGTGTACGCTCGAGCAACTGAACCGGTGTAGTGTCCCGTGTATATGTGTGTGAAGCCAGAAGGTCCAGAGCACGCCCCAGATCCCACTGAGGAGGGATCTGGCGCGGAGGCGGTCGCTCCCTGAAGGCAGCCTTCATGAAGGAATCCAGCTCCTTCGGTGGAACGACCAGCCCAGTGACGGACTCAAAGACCTCCCGGATGGCAGACAAGTGGTTACGTATAGTGTTGACTTGAGAGCGACGTGTACGGAAGAGGTGAAACAAGTAGTGTAGGACGAGGGAAGGAGAGCTAACAGTCTGGTGAGTGTCCTGTATCCACCTAGTAAAAGACCTCCAGTGGGACTCGTAAGTCCCCCAAGTCGAAGACGTCCATGAACGCTTCAGGAAGTCAGTCAGGTCCCGTCCGTGGACTGGGAGCCACCGTGCCTCACGAACATCCACGATGCGAAGGCCAACGAGGTCCGCAGGTCGCCAACCTGGCTCAAGTGGAAGTTTGAGAGAGGGAGAGGGACCGGACTCGGGCACCACCGCTTCAACTGGGAGTACCAAGCCTGGGCTGGCCACAGAGGCGCTATTAGCCAGACTCTGCCGCGGTACAGCCGCAGCCGCGCGAGGACTTTGCACATCAACAGTGCGTCTGGTGGCGGAAATATGTATATCGACCAGCGCGTGGTCCCTCAGGAAGAACAAGGGAACCAACAGTTCGAGGGCATTGATGTGTAGGTGTGTGTGTCCCACCCATCTGCCGTGATGTTGATGTCCCAGGTTGGATTGGTAACCCCACCCTACCTCGCTCGACGCATCTGTATCTACCCCGATCGTCGGCGGGGGGGCGGTCCAGGGCACAGCCGCAGAGAGCGTGCCCCGAGCAACCCAGTGTCCTAAGTGTCTGTGAATGGTACGCGGGATCGGCATGAGCCGATCCATAGGGGCCAACGGAAACACCTTGTTGCCCATGAGTATCAGGCGGCGCAGCCTGAGCCTCCCTAAGGGAATGGTCAGAGCGGCCCAATTCAGCGAACCCACTAACGAGTCCCAGATCCTCCTCGTGAGGGAGACCGAGTGCAACACGGCGAAGACCTTCCTGCGAAGTTTCACCGCGTTTGGCTGACTCTGGGTCACTGTAGCGTTGGTCAGATCCCATTCGAGACCTACCCACGTCACGACACGCGACGGGGTCAGGCGCGACTTGGGAATATTGATTTTGAACCCTAACTGTGTGATGTGTTGAACTACTGTGAGGGTGTCGTGGACGCACTGTTCTAGGGTGTCTGAAACTATCAACCAGTCGTCCAAGTAAAACAGGATCTGGAGGCCGCCCCTGAGGAGAGGATCCAGAGCCTGCTTTACCAGTTTCGAGAAGATCCGCGGCGCGATGTTGAGACCGAAGGGAAGTCTGTCGAACATGAACACACGATCGGAAGTCTGAACGGCCAAGAATCGCTGGAAACGAGGATGGATCGGAACGTGCCAATACGCATCCTTGAGGTCCAGCGACACTACCCACGACAGAGGTCGCAGGGCCAGTCGTACCTGGTGCACCGTCAGCATCCGAAACCGTGTGTTCACGATGTGCCCGTTGAGGGCCGACAGATCCACCACCGGTCGCATCGCGTCGCAGTCCTTCTTTGGTACCAGAAAAACACGGGAGAGGAAAACCGGTAGACCGGCTTTCACCTCCTTGACGATTCCCTGCTCGTGCATGGATGTAATCACGTCGGCCACCTCCGAAGAGACAGGCCGGCTTCGTTGACAAGAGCTGAGTGGGGGTCTGGACTTCCATCTCCAGGTTAGACCCCTCCGTGCAATCTTCCGCCCCCACGTCCCTCGTGGCCACCGAAGGGCGCAAGGGCGAAAATAACCTGTGGGAGCCCCCGAGATGAGGTGAGCGACCCTTTCTGCGAGGCGAGAAGGAGAACAAGGAGGAGACCGACCTGGAGAACCTACACATTTTTTGACGTGGAGGGTCCCCCGGTACGGTCCCTGCGGTCATAAGAGCCACGTTGACCACCCCTACCCCCCCCACCTCGCCGAAAAGGGCGGGTCACCCCATCCCCTGTCCGTCGTGTGTCAGACCCCGTCGAAGTGCGGCCGGAAGTGGAAGGCTGGCCAGCCCCTTCTCGGCGGGGATGAAAGGGAGCAGGAGCAGAAGTGCGAGGCGGAACCGACGCTCTGGCCGGCAACTTCCCTTTCCTGCGCCCTTTCTTGGCGGCAGCAGTGGCGGCAGCACCCCGAAGGGGACCGGCAGAAGGACGGGACTGCGAAGACCCCGGTCGCGACACAGCGCGTCTTTGCGTGTCGTAAGCAGGGTCCGCTGACAGAGAAGCGTAGCGTTCCCAAGCATCCTGCGCAAAAAGCCCCGATGTATATAGCTCAGAGTATAATAGACCCTGACGAATATCCAAAGGGGCCTTCCGGCAGAACGAGGACCTTACCGTCTGGCGTTGTCGAGTTGCCTCGCACAAAACCGCCTTCAGCTCGGGAACCAAAGACACCGCGAGCTGAAGGTGGATCCGCCGAACGTGGTCCAAGCCCTCGCGAAGATCGCCAGGTGCAGTCGCCTCGATAAGTCGCAGGTGGTGAACAGACGTCTGGAGGGAACCTAGAAGACAAGACAATAAGTTCGCCACCCTCTGCCGCAAGGTAAAATCCCTGTCGACAGAGGACTTATCTGGGTGGGAGAAGAACGGGTTAGCAATAGCACAAATTTCAAGTTTGGGAGCGCTAATCCAGGACCAGAACTTGCCATCCAATCCGCCGACAGATACCAGAGGAGGCAAAAGCAGTGACGACTCTGGGGGAGGGACTGAAATAGATCTGTCGACGGAACGGTTGGCAAAGTCTAAGGCCTCAGCAAACCAGGCCTCCAATGGGAGAGGGTTATCGAGCACGACGGCCAAGCCAGGCTTACCGTCGTCGCACAAACCCGTCCCATAGGAGGACAGTCCCGTTAACACAGCCAGGGACTGAACATCCTGAAGGATGTCCTGGCGGCTGAAGTCTGACCAGAGCTTAGTCCGAGGAGCAGACGGGGGCTTGGGCTTCACCGAGAAGTACTGAAGGTCAGTCCTTGTCGGGTACGCCCGCACCTCCACGTCGGCCACCTGACCATCCACCCTGATCGCCCTGAACTGCATTTTATAATTTATTTGGACCGACCAGTCCAAAGGTAGGGCCCTCTCACCTGACGGGAAGTCGGTAGCACGCTCCGGGTGGGAGGCCTGCACCCCCTTCCAAACAGCCATGGAGCCATAGAGGAGCGGCATAGTCCGCGACGGGACCTTGGCCTTTTGGATGGGGGGCAAGCGCGGACCCTGCCCTAGCAGACGGAGGACCCCCGCATGGGAGACAGTAGGGGCAACCACCTGAGCCAGGGCAGGAGCAGTACTAGCCGACGACCGGGCAGGCGGAGAAGCAGGGCGAGAAGGAATGTGGTCCACCGCAGAGGGGAGGGGGACCAAAGCAGGGGCAGGTTGGGTGAGGCGCTGAGGTTGTGTCACCGCCAAGAAGCGCGATAAGAGGGATTCTTGCATCGCCTCCAAGCGCGCGTCGAAGTGTGACACAACCCACCCCTGCATAGCCGAAAATCGATCCGAGAGAGGCGACCCCCCCGAAGATAGTTCGGCCCGCAGGGGCGAGCGTGAGCGAGAGCGAGACCCATGACACGAAACAGCAGCGTCGCGGCCCAAAGAAGGCGAGCGACGACGGCCGTGACGGTCCTGAGGGTCTCGTTCCCGATCACTAACGCCCGAGGGGGAAACATCACCATCCCCCTCTTCCAGCGACACGTCAGCCCCCGAGAAAGGGGACCCCGAAACCTCGCTATACTCCACCGAGTCAAGCGGCGGGGTACCCTCACGGGGAGCCGGCAAGCGAAGATCAGGAATAGAAGAAGGAAGAGGAGCAGGATGACGGGAGGGGGAAGGCTGGCCGGGTGAAAGGAGGTCAGAAGGAGCCGCGGGGGGGAAACAGAGCAAGGATCCCCGGGGCTGAGAGAACAGGGCGGCCCGACACCGAGGCGGAGGAGGGAGGAACCTCCACCTTGGGACGAGACCTAGAAGGAAGAAGAGGCACCGAAGCAGGAGAAGTAGGAGGAGAAGCAACTACATCCTGGCGGACCCTCCTGGACAGAGTAGAAGGAGGGAGCAGAGGGCCAGCTACAGCATGAACATCCGCGCGAGTAGAGGACAAATGAAGAGGACGTCTTTTGTGCAGGGGAAGCGGGCGGAAGGTAGTAGAGCCCCTATCCGGAGAGGCCAGGGGAGGGCGTACAGGGGCAGAGACGCTAAACCCAGCCTCAGGGCGAGAACCATGACGAGGGCGAACGGCGGAGTCAAGGTGAGCAGGAGGACGAGGAGGGGCAGTAGAGGACGAGCGACGAGGAGAGCGAGAGCGTGGACGGAGCTGGGGATCCACCCGACGATGCGACGACCGACCACGGGACCCAGGGAGGAGGGCCCGAACAGGGAGAGGGCCAGGTAAACGGCCCCCAGACGGGTCAGGGATGCCCAGGGCGACGCGGATCCGGTCGTCAACAAAGGCCGGGGAACGGTGGCCCACAGTCCTGATGTGGTGGGAGACCACCGCCCACACAGACTGAAGGGATGCAGAGGCCACCGCCGCGTCAGAGGAACCAGGGTGATGGTCCACCACATCCACCAGGTCCATACACGGGCCACACAAAGCCGGGAGGTAGGCCGTAGAGGACACACATTGCGAATGCCGCAAGCAGGACCTGTGGCAGTCCAAGCACGGGGAGCCACAGCCCTGGCGAAAGCAAGGCATCCCACCTGCAATGGAAGAACACACACCATAAGCAGCACGTTGACGGAGTAAGTGAAGATAATATCCAATAAAAACCAGGGAATGAGCATGGGTAAACAGGAACACACACGCAAACTGGAAGTCGTACTCACTCTAAACCGGGAGCACCGATGGAGGTGAGGAGGGCGGGTGAGGCGGAAGAGCACAAGCAGAAACCTGCAAAGATGGAGAAAGTGTTAACCACCACTCAACACCTCACATGCAGGGTCCATAACACCAGGCAAGTGCATACACCAATATAGTACCAGGCAACAAGATGACACAAAAAAGGGTCACCGGGAAAGCCAACTATAACCGCAAATTTGCGGGCCAATGGAGGCATAACCGTACCGACACAACCCTCCCGCTTCACCGCGAGACCCCCCAGCGATCTCCGCAAATTTGCGGGGAGCCGAATCGTCCGTGGACCGAATCGAGCACTCCGCAAATTTGCGGGACCGGCCGAGATGGTCCGGCGCCGAAAAAGCGAGAGGAGCGTCTAGGTAATACCAACACAGGCCCAGAAAAAAGCGTCAACTCCTTATGACTCCAAGCGACGATGGCCATCAAGCTGAGCAGTGTCTTCCTTGAATATCCTGACTCAACCGGTCAAGGGAGAGGCAAGGAAGACACACCAGGGGAGAGGAGGCACATCCCCCAGGAACCACCCCACCCACAGAGATAGAGCAAAGCCCATGAGGTGAAGTGGCAGGAAGGGTGGTTCGGCACAAACAGGGGCCCCCGTAGGGTACCCCAGGATTGGGCAAAAGGGAATGAAAGGATGGAGGTGAAAACAGTAAGGGAACACAAAAACCAGTAAATGAAACTGGCGAGAAAAAGGGTGGCCTAGCCGTGAGGAGAGAATGTGTCAGGGGCGAAAAAACCCTGTGGTGTGAGGGAGAGGCCCCCGTAGGGTACCCCTGGATATCACGAACCACCAAGCGCCCAGGCCCTTGAGACACAGTGAAGGCTCGTAAGGGGGGACTCGGGAATAACGCTAATAATGCGGCCGACACAAACCCTACAAACAGCACCGCCACCACGAAATCTCAGATTGTGAACCAACTGTACACCTAGGCTATGAAAATATGAAAACTCATAGGGCATAGCAATTCCTGAATGAGAAACAAGCTAGGCTAAAATAAGCTAAACTATGCCCAGACTAACAGGAAAAAAGAATATGAAAAGAGAAAGGAATGAAAAACACATACGAGGAACGCCAGGCGCCCCCGTACCTTCGGTAGCTATTTCCACACGCGTCTCCATTAAACACACTGAGGAGCCCATTTACGTGTGTCCTAGATCACGTAACATCTGTCTAACAAAAAGAAGGCCAGAAAAGCCGAAACGAACCTAAAACAGGGTGAATTGAAGGAGCACAACAAAAGCGGACTCAACAATGGCGACGCGTGAAAAAATGATAACAAGAGAGGGTCGCTCATGCGCACGTTCGACAGGGATCGGCGCATGACGGAACACGGGATGGGCCTTGAGCGGTAACTAAGGTAAACCCCTTTTTCTTCTCTTCTATACTTTTTTCACCTTCGGTGGTAGTTTTGGTTAATGTACAACGTCTCCTAGAGCAAGATAAGGAGTAGACTCTAGACGTTTTCTTTTTAACCGCGGTTGGAATGACGACATAGCAGTCAAAATAGACAAGTCGTCATTGCAATTAGGTTAATAGCCTTGACGTTGGATTTGCCAAGACTACTAACAAATTATCCCACCCTGCTCAGGTGCACCCGCCGGGTGAGAAGTCTAAAAGTTAACCCCACAAGTTCCTGACCCCACTTCTTTGTAAAAGATCGCCGGGGAGGAACGCCTAAACAACAGCTAGGTTTTCCATGTGGTTGTCGTAAACCAGGTAGAAAAAACCTATAAAAACGAATGTTCGCAGGAACGTCGTTTTTTATATATATATATATAAGGATGGGTACAGCCATCCCGCCGGGAATTAAAGGAGGCCTGAAACCAGGCACCCACAGAGACGCAGTCCTGGAGAGCCACAGACACCTCCCCACGCCGGGGAACCAGCCAGAGTTAAAAACCACGTGTGGCCCAACACGGCTCATCGGTCAGGATTTTCATGGTGAAACCGAGAAAAAACCCGCCGGAAGGCAAGCCCCACCCTGAACAGACACCATCTGAACAATACGACACAAGGAGAGTCACGCACGACTAACCAAGGTCACAACATAATCCGTGGAATTAGCCAATACACAACTAAACCAGGAAACAATTATAGTCCGAGGAATTAGCCAATACACAACTAAAACCCGGATACACATGACACAGTAGGGCATATTTATAAAAATAAATAATAACACTAGACATGTGGCAAAGCTACGAGCGGCTGGCTAGGCCTAGGTAGACGGCATGAAAATAGTTGAAATATAAACACACACTGGAATATCACAACAGGAACCACCGCCAACACACCACCGTAGCGACAACTTCCCACCCCGGGAAGCCTGACAAGGACCCAGAAAAAACTTCACTAAGTGAAGAAAAATACGCTGGGAACGTCAGAAAAACACAGCTTACCTCATCAGAAGGATAAAAGGCAGCAATAATTAACGCGTAATGAAAGCCGCCTGCATCACAAACTAACACAACTGTGAAAAGTTCACGTGTCCACAACAGGACCACGAGGGTACATCCGAATTAGATGCCCCATACACACGACCCAAAATACACTGCACTGCGGGCAACCAGCCCAGGACACTCCTGCTACGCCTATCCTAACCTTACTTGATACATCCTAGAGTAAACAAATGAGAAAAAACTCACTAGGGACGCAACGAATGCGGAACCAGCGGAGCGTGGAAGGTACGTCCGGGCAGGCTGAGCGCAGAGCAGAGAAGGAGGAATGACGCCTGAATCAGCGTCTGGTCAGAAATCCACACAAGTACATCCACGATATGATGGAAAGCTTATTGGATAGTTATTCTTATTTTCTTTTTGTTTTTATTTTTTACGAAGTTTTTTCGTAGTGAGAACCCAATTCATAATGACTGAAGCCATGAGTGAGGTCGCGTGCGCTCATGATGAAGGCTCCTCAGTTTTTAAATGCTCTGCGCGGTAGATTCAAACTACGGCGGATTAGTGTTTGAAGAGGATGCCTTATGTAATAGGCATGTTCGTCAATGATGGAGGGGCCACTAATAAATATAATGTTATTGGACACAAGAATATTATAAGCGGTGCAACAGTAATAATGCTCGCCACGAAAAAGTAGTTCTCCTATTAACAAAACCGGTCTATGCTGGTTGTGTCTCTCTACAGCAACCTAGACCTCAAAATGCTTGTGTAGAAATAATGGGTATGCATAAAAGAGTATATGATCTAATCCAGCTAATGTCTACCCGGGTTAATAAAGTCTAGCTGGGATGCGCAAAGGTACAGAATTCTGGTGGAGCAAGGCAGCTCCTAGCCTAGTGTGGACCTTGGGTCTGTGCGGCCTGATTACGTTAATATGAAGGGGTGCTCTCTTGAGGATTCTCGATCACAAGTATCGAGTATCCTCCTGGCGACCCTCAAAAGTAAAAGCAAATAGAGTTAGAACAGTGTTGGGTGGATTAGGCAAGCAGCCCTCACGCACTACACAGTCTAAACTCATTGGTACACAGACAAAAGATCCACCCAGGTAACCCACAGAATCCGTAGTGTCGTGCAGCTCAAAAGTAGCCTACACACAGTGAAAACACCAACAGCAAGGTACCTGATCCCTAGTCTAGCATTATTTAACCCTGTAGAAACATTAGTGATTGATGGAGACAGTCCTAGCAATACAATCTCCCAAAAAGACAATGACTATCTTCAACCTTAGCCTAGTACATAAGAAATGTGAGATCCAGCATAAAATACAGTCTGGCCACCAATTCAAGGTGTGGATGCAGGGAACCAGAGGGGCATTGATATTAATAAAAGGTGAGGAAGTAGTGGAAATGATAGAGGCAGTAGGAGAGAAAGATTCTAAGACAAGAGTGTGGAACAGTTCATGGGAGATGCTTAGAGTATGCTATCTGGGACGTATCTGACCAGGATATTCCCAGGGACCGCATGGCTGGAGTCCCAGTTCGCAGGAATGGCACGAGGGCGCGCGACAGTCGCCCAGTAAGCAGCCGCCTAGTAGACCGTGTTAGGCAGGAGGCAACGAATCCCGCGAGGCCTATGTAAGGGGGCCAGCCACGCGCCACACTCACCACCAAGTCACACCACCTGGTCTCTCTCTCTCTCTCTCTCCCGCTCGCCTTCCCATCATTCAACTACTTAACACAATACTTTCAATTGACTAAATAAAATAAAAGGATTGTGACAGACGAAAACAAAGAACAGTTCTGAACTGTCTGCAACACAAGCTTTCTCGAGAAGGAAAGTACACAATGATAGGTAGACTGTAGCTACATTCTCTGCCCTGGCGAGTCCTAGCGAGTAAGCCATGCGGTTCTGGGGGAAGCGGTGAGCGTCACACCCCACCCAAGATTTTTATGAGGCTCCAACTATGAGCTCTAAATCTGACACGCAGAACCCATACAAAATTCGCGACTCCTAGTCACCCAGCGACAATGAAATGTAAAGCACAGTTCTCTTCAAAATAACACATTATTAAAATGAACAACCCCTCCCAACACAATAGATTAAATTACATAGTTATGCTCATAAGAGCGAGCTTCACTAGCCCAGCCTTCTGAGAGGAGTACAACTCAGAATTTCTGCTATAACATACTTAAAACAAATTTAACTATCAAAGAAAGAGTTTTTATAGGATTTTTATATTTGTAATATGTTTATGGCGGCTGCACTACAGGGGCAGCCTAGTTTTTTCCTCTATACCAACACAGCAACTCCTACTTTACGACCCAATACGCTGGGCTACCCACGCGAGCCAACAAGCACCAGACATAAACATACTAATCAAACCAAAGTAGGAGGCTACCATTGTGATGATCTACCCCGGGTCTTCCACCCTCAATAAGCAATCTGCAATCACATTCTCAGAACCGGCAATATGGCGTATGTCTAGGTTGTATTCCTGCAACATTAATGACCATCTGGTCAGCCTCATATTCCGGTTATGGAATTGATTCAGGAACTTGAGGGGGTGATGGTCGGTGTAGATCACCACAACTGGTCCATAGGCTGGAACATACACCTCAAAGTGCCTGAGCGATAGCACAATCGCCAGCAGTTCCTTCTCAACTACTGAATAGTTCTTCTGCGCCGAGTTGAACTTTTTTGAGAAGAATCTGACTGGGTGCTCCAGCCCATCTTCGTCTGATTGCATCAGAACGGCACCAGCCCCCACACCACTGGCATCAGTTGCCAGCTGGAATGGTCGGCTAAAGTCCGGGGCCCTGAGGATTGGGTGAGTACACAACAGGTGTTTTACTAGCAAAAAAGCCCTCTCACACTCAGGCGCCCACTTAAACTTTCTATCTTTGGCCAATAGGTCCGTCAGAGGAGCCAGCACAGTAGAATAGCCCTTTATAAAGCGGCGGTAGTAACCAATCATGCCCAAAAACCTCATGATCTGCTTCTTGGTGGACGGCCTGGGAAAGTGGTTAATAGCCAATATCTTGTTCTGTGGGGGGCACACCTGGCCCAAACCCACCATGAACCCCAGATACTGCACGGTAGCCCACACAAAATCACACTTTTCCTGGTTGACCACCAAGTTTGCTTCGGTTAATTTCTTAAATAGGGATTCTACATGTTCACAGTGGCTCTTGAAATCGTCATCGTAGATAATGACGTCGTCCAGGTACACGGTACAGTTCGGAATGTCAGCCACCAACTCGTTCATCAAGCTTTGGAAGGTCGCTGGTGCGTTCTTTAGACCGTACAGCATGACATTACATCGATTTGTAGCACCATCCACCACAAAACCACACACCTCTTTCGCCCGTGCAGACAAAGGCACCTGCCAGTAACCTTTTACCAGGTCCACCTTGGTCAAGAACTTAGCCCTGCCAATCTTGTCTACACAGTCATCGACCCGGGGAAGAGGATATGGGTTGGTGGGAGTCAAGCCGTTTAGCCTGCGGTAATCAACACAGAAGCGCACCTTGCCATCCGGCTTAGGTTGCAGCGTTACGGGAGATGTCCACTTTACCGCCCCCTTCTCGATCTGTCCCTGTTGCAACATATACTCCTACTCCGCCCGGAGGGCCGGAAGTTTAATAGGGGGCACCCTATAGGGCACTGATTTGAAGGGTGGGTGGTCTCCGACGTCAACGTCGTGCACCTCATGAGTAGTGAGGCCTGGGTGTTCCGCAAATACAGTAGGGTATAAACAGAATAGGCGCTCGACAGCCACACGCTGTTGCTCAGGTAGGTGTTGCAAAGCCTGTCTCGTGTTTCCCGCCCACTGATCTGCAGAAACATGATAATCCCAGTTGTCATCCACCTGCGCATGACTGTCCCGTTCTCCTTCTCCACCTTGACTGCTGAAAGTCATCACGGGGACAGTGAGAGGCTCAGGTGGGCGCCTCAAATACTCCTTCATCAGGTTGACATGACATAACTGATTCCTCTTACGCCTGTCTGGAGTGGCCACCAGGTAATCTAAGTCCGAGAGCTTCTCTGCTACCCTATAAGGACCAGCGTACTTTGCGGATAAGGGGTGACCTACAAGAGGGAGTAGTATCAACACCTCCTGACCCACGTGAAACTCCCTGAGTTTCACCTTGTGGTCGTACCTGTCCTTCATGAGGGCCTGAGAGCCTACCAGATTGCGGCCAGCCAACTCCAGACTACGCAACATTCGTTCTCTACTCTCAAGTTCGACAGCACCGTCACTACACTTTAGAACCTCCGGGTCTTCTAGCTGCAATTTGCGAATATCTGAGGGAGCTAGCCTGTCTAAGTGTTTGCGAAACAACTCATGCCCTCCCCCAACATCGAACTCTGCATCCCGTTGCTCTCTCCGTGTATACCGTTGCTGGCGCTGAGTCTCTTTAAGCCCTGCCTCTACACTCTCAGTGACAGGTGGTGGTGCTTCTCCAGACTCTAATAACGGTGCTAATACTGAGTCCCCGAGAAGCGCTGCTGGTACTAGACTCTCAACCGTATCAGCTTTCAGCACCTTCTCGTGACCGTTCCTCCGCTTATATGAAGACTGTTGGTTAGGCTGTGACTCCCTGGATGCGAGAGATCTAATTACAACACGCCATTGGTTGCACCTGACACTTCTCAACCGACTCCTGTTCCTCCCTACTCACGTCGGCCGGCTCCTCGGCAACGACTAAGGGTGAAACCTTAGAAGCAGGCACCGCAAAGTCATTGCCGAGAAGGAGGTCGACGCCCCCAACAGGCAATTTCTCCACGATTCCCACATCCAGTTCGCGAGTCACACCGTCAACTTCAAGCTCCATTCTAACAAGCGGGTATGACCTAGTTGCATTAACTCCCTGCACCACAACTACCCGCGCCGCGTTTATGGGTCTACCAGTGAAATTCTTCAAGAGTGTCTGAGAGGCACCTGTGTCACGCAAAACCTGTACCCCGTGCTTCTTGCCCCCCCACTTCACGCAGCCATGCCCTCTATGGTCGCAAAAGGCATCGCGGACAGTGTTCGAGCCTTCCGGATCCTTCTTCACTGGCGGTGCTCCATCCTCTGATCTTATGCCTCCAGCAAACACAGAAGACTTCTGGAACACCCCAATGCTGCGAGCCAATGACACAGCCGCCGTGGGAGGTCTGCTCGGACAAGCTTTTGCCATGTGCCCCTCTTTGTGACAGTGATAACACTCAAATTTCCCCTTGGACTTATACTGAGGTGTAAAAGTCCCTTGACCCTTCTTAAACGGGGCGGTGCTAGGTTTGTGATCAGTCTTGGTGTCATTGCTTTTAAATTTATGTGTGTCCATATTCCGGGGAGGGGGAGGGAAACGCTCCTTAACACCTACATCGTTTCTCTGTGCAGAGCCGCACCCCCGAATTAGTGACAACCGACGATCAGCCATCTCTGCTGCTTCTACGAGAGTTCTTGGGTTCTTCTCTTTAAGGTTTAAAGTCAAGTCGCCGCCCGTACACTTATAAAACTGCTCTAGAAGCATCAACTGTTTCATCTCATCAAATGTAGTTGTCTTCTCTGATCTGAGCCAGTTTCCCATAGCGTCGGACAGGTCCCGGGCGTGCTCCAAGAAGGTACTGTCTCGCCCCTTAGTCACACCCCGGAACTTTAACCTATATGTCTCGGGTTGTAGCTCATATGCCCGCAGGACAGCCTCCTTGAGCTCCTCATAAACAACGCAGGACTCCAAAGGCAGTGCATCGTAAGCCTTGAGCCCCTTACCTACGAGTCTAGAGGACACAAGGGCTGCCCACTTAACTTCAGGCCACTGATGCTCCCGGCACTTCTTCTCAAATCTATTGAAAAACTCTGTGACACCAGACTCGTCAAATACAGGGACCAGTTTGAGAAGGTGCGACAGAGACTGATCATGCGCACGGTTTCCAGTACCGAGTCGCTGTCCCGTCATCTCAACACGAGACTTCTCTAAATCCATGTCGGCACAGTATCTTGTAGATTCTAGTTCAGTCCTAAGCTCAGCTTCCCTCGTCTGTTGCTGCATCCTAGCCAGCTCTTTTCTCTCTTCTATCTTAGCTAGCTCTTTTCTCTCTTCTATCTTAGCTAGCTCTGTCTGCTGTTGACTCTGATGTTTTGCCATCTCGAGCCGAAAGAGCATCTCCGGGGTCAAACCTTGAGGAGGAGGAGATGAAATGATGTTAGAAATACCCGGTGATCCCCCCAGGGGCAAACCACCCTGCCAGTCACTACCCACCTGCGGAAGCGTGCTCAGGGTCGGTACTCCAATAGGAGGATTGGGAGTCGAGTGAAGGGGAGGGGAGGCCAAAGGGCTCTGAGCACACACCCTACCTCGTACGCCAGTCACCCCACCCAGCACACACGTTATCAGGTCATCCTTGGTCATGCCACTAGTACATACATGACCGATAGCTGCGGATAAGCACTGGAGACCGTACCGATTCATACCCACCAACCGGTCGGAAGTAACAGGCCATTGTAAAAAATTCCTTGCATCCTCCTCACTGTTCACCAAGTTAACAACCTGCCCATGCTGCTGCTCCTCAGCTTCTACATCACGTACTGTGTCTTCATCCTGCACTGATCCGCTATAAGACATGATGCTCACTGAAGATTTTTCACTTTGATACACAAAAAAGAAGTACCCCAAACTCTTATACCACAATATTCACAATAAAAAATTATCGGAGACAGCTTAAGTGCTACATTACTTTGCTAAAAAAATAATTCTTGCATGTCCTCAAAAAATATTCCACAAAATCAACAAATGTTCACTGCCTAAACTGTGAGAAAAATCTGCACAATAACCTGCAATTATATGTCAGTTCACCAAATCCTGAGCTAGGTCGCCATTTGTTACGATCGGGTCTCGTATAAATCAGTGGCTCTTATACATTGGACTAGACTGGCATAAATGCAACAACGGAAACGCTAGATCCAACCCCTGATATATAATCCCGTCGAACAAAGAACACATATACCCTCCAGAGTTATATCTGCGATAGCGGGGTATCTTAACTCTCAGTATATATGTGCTTCTACTATAGGCTGATATTCTCTGAAACAGCCTATTACCTATAACATATGGTTGCTTAGTTATGGTACACAAGGAAAAGATAGTTAACTTAATTAAATCATAAGAGTGATCTAATGCAAACAAGAAGAAGGTTTACTTAACGTTACTTTAATCAATAATATCTGTCACTCCTTTATGAAAGAAAGTGTTGTAAAGTCCTCAAGCACCGAACAAGGAATCTTCTGAATAATGTCGGATGCTACTAAGAAGAACGTATCGGAAATGGAACCACAAAATAGCAGGAGGCAGGACAATGCACGTATAGGCTAAATACACAAAAAGGCTGGACATATAATGTTATTGGACACAAGAATATTATAAGCGGTGCAACAGTAATATTGCTCGCCACGAAAAAGTAGTACTCCTATTAACAAAACCGGTCTATGCTGGTTGTGTCTCTCTACACCAACCTAGACCTCAAAATGCTTGTGTAGAAATAATGGGTATGCATAAAAGAGTATATGATCTAATCCAGCTAATGTCTACCCGGGTTAATAAAGTCTAGCTGGGATGCGCAAAGGTACAGAATTCTGGTGGAGCAAGGCAGCTCCTAGCCTAGTGTGGACCTTGGGTCTGTGCGGCCTGATTACGTTAATATGAAGGGGTGCTCTCTTGAGGATTCTCGATCACAAGTATCGAGTATCCTCCTGGCGACCCTCAAAAGTAAAAGCAAATAGAGTTAGAACAGTGTTGGGTGGATTAGGCAAGCAGCCCTCACGCACTACACAGTCTAAACTCCAAGGTACACAGACAAAAGATCCACCAAGGTTACCCACAGAATCCGTAAGGTCGTGCAGCTCAAAAGTAGCCTACACACAGTGAAAACACCAACAGCAAGGTACCTGATCCCTAGTCTAGCATTATTTACCCCTGTAGAAACATTAGTGATTGATGGAGACAGTCCGAACAATACAATCTCCCAAAAAGACAATGACTATCTTCAACCTTAGCCTAGTACATAAGAAATGTGAGATCCTTCATATAATACAGTCTGGCCACCAATTCAAGGTGTGGATGCAGGGAACCAGAGGGGGATTGATATTAATAAAAGGTGAGGAAGTAGTGGAAATGATAGAGGCAGTAGGAGAGAAAGATTCTAAGACAAGAGTGTGGAACAGTTCATGGGAGATGCTTAGAGTATGCTGTCTGGGACGGATCTGACCAGGATATTCCCAGGGACCGCATGGCTGGAGTCCCAGTTCGCAGGAATGGCACGAGGGCGCGCGACAGTCGCCCAGTAAGCAGCCGCCTAGTAGGCCGTGTTAGGCAGGAGGCAACGAATCCCGCGAGGCCTATGTAAGGGGGCCAGCCACGCGCCACACTCACCACCAAGTCACACCACCTGGTCTCTCTCTCTCTCTTTCTCCCGCTCGCCTTCCCATCATTCAACTACTTAACACAATACTTTCAATTGACTAAATAAAATAGAAAGTATTGTGACAGACGAAAACAAAGAACAGTTCTGAACTGTCTGCAACACAAGATTTCTCGAGAAGGAAAGTACACAATGATAGGTAGACTGTAGCTACATTCTCTGCCCTGGCGAGTCCTAGCGAGTAAGCCATGCGGTTCTGGGGGAAGCGGTGAGCGTCACAATCGCTGGGTGGGCCTCCAATAGTTGCACCTTCTCTTCAAGGTTTCACTACAGAAATGCTCTTCCAGCTTGAGATGGCTAAGATGCAGGCTGAGCGTAAGGAACGTCTCGAACTCGCTAAGATAGAGGCTAAGCGACAGGCTGATCTCGAACTCGCTAAGGCTAAACAACAGACTGATCTCGAACTCACGAGAATAAAAGCCAAGTCGGAGGCTGAGTCTACCAGGTACCGTGCAGATATCGATCTTGAGACGACTCGGGTGGAAACGACAGGACAACGTCTCGGTGGTGGGAATTGTGGGCATGATCAGTCTTTGTCGCACCTGTTGAGCTAGTCCCTGTATTTGATGAGTCGGGTGTCACCGAATATTTCATGAGATTCGAGAAGAAGTGCCAGGAACACCAATGGCCTGGGGAGAAGTGGGCAGCCCTTGTTTCCTCTACACTTGTGGGCAAGGGACTCAAGGCTTATGATGCATTGCCTATAGAGTCGTGTATTATCTATGAGGAACTCAAGGAGGCTGTCCTGAGAGCATACAAACTACAACCAGAGACGTACAGGTTGAAGTTCCGTGGTGTTACCAAGGGTCGGGAGAGCACCTTTTTGGAACATGCCCGGGAGCTGTCCGATGCTTTTGGGAATTGGCTGAGGTCGGAGAAAGCTACTACGTTTGACGACATTAAACAGTTGGTGCTTTTAGAGCAGTTTTTCAAATGCACGGGCGGCGACCTGACGTTAAACCTGAAAGAAAAGCAACCAAAAACTCTACAGGAGGCAGCTGAGATGGCTGATCTCCGGCTATCACTAATTCGTGGGTGCGGGTCTGCCCAGCGTAGTGAGGCAGGTAACAAGGGGCGTGACGCCCCACCCCCCCGAGTTAGTGATATACCTTATGCAAACAAGTACAAGAGCCATGATACCAAGACTGACCACAAGACTAGCACCGTCCCGTTTAAGAAGGGGCCGGGCCCTTCCCAGTACCAAGGGAAGCCCAAAGGGGAGTTGGAGTGTTATCATTGTCATAAAAAGGGGTACTTTGCAAGAGTCTGTCCTAGCAAACCACCTACAGCAGCTGTGTCTTTGGCCTGCAACATTGGTGTGTCTCCGAAGTCGTCTGAGTTTGCCCGGGGCAGTTCGTCAGAGGCTGAGGCACAGCCAATGCAGAAGCACCTGGGAGGCTCGAACCCTGCTCAGGATGTTTTTTTGCGACCATAGAGGGCGGGGTTGCGTGATGTGGGCGGGGCGCAAGTATGGAGTAGAGGTCTTGCGTGATACAGGTGCTTCCCATACTCTGATGAAAAACTTGACTGGCTACCCTATAAACGCGGCTCGGGTGGTAGTGGTGCAGGGTATTAATGCAACTCGGTCATACCCGCTGGTGCGGTTGGAGTTGGAGGTGGATGGTGTGGCACGTGAATTGGATGTCGGGATTGTGGAGAAACTGCCAGTGGAGGGCGTCGACCTTCTTCTCGGCAACGACTTTGCAATGCCCGCTTCTGAGGTTCTACCCTTAGTCGTTGCCGAGAGGCCGGCCGACGTGAGTAGGGAAGAGCAAGAGTGGGTCAAGCAGTGCCAGACACAACCCATGGCGTGTGTTGTCACCCGAGCTCGGGCAGCTAAAGTGTCACAGCCTAGTCCTCCGTCTTCAGACCAGCGGAGGAACGATCAACAGGAGGAGGCTAAAGCTGGAGTTGGTTTTAAGAGTTTTGACTCGGCGGCTCTCTTGGGTGATTCAGTATTAGCACCATTACTCAATTCTGGAGTAGCCCCTGGGCCTGTCATCGAGAGTGACGAGGCTGGGCATGACGAGACTCCACGACAACAACGTTATGTACATCGAGAGAGACAGAGGGAGCAGCCCAGTATCGGGGAAGGTCATGCATTGCTCCTGGAGCAGTTAGATCGCTTGGCACCCTCAGATATACGTCGGTTGCAACTAGAGGATCCTGAGCTCCAAACGTGTGCTAATGGAGCTGTAGAGCTCGACGAGGACGGCGATGCACAGTCAGGAGATTTTTTTATTTAGAAGGCATCCTCTATAGGCATTTTCAAGACCCTAAACGTAGTTGGCAAGAGGGGTCCGGAGTAGTGGACCAGTTGGTGGTGCCACGGGAGTGCAGGGATAGCCTACTGAGGTTGGCGCATGACATACCACTGGCAGGACATCTAGGGTTGAGAAAAACGGTGGCGGCTTTAGAAAAATTGTTTTGGTGGCCGGGGTTGAAGGGGCAGGTGGTAACCTTGATAGCAATGTGTCATACGTGCCAGAGGGTTGGAAAACCTAACCAAACAATTCCGAGAGCCCCGTTGCACCCCATTCCTGTCAGTGGACCGCCCTTCAGTAAGGTCATCATTGATATGGTCGGACCCCTACCCCCTACTAGTGCCGGTAATAAATTTCTATTAACTATCATGGATGTGGCCACTCGTTATCCTGATGCATATCCAATGAGAAATGGCACGGCGAAAACTGTTGTCCGGAACCTGCTCTTGTATTGATCGCGGTATGGTTACCCGCAAGAGGTGCAATCGGACCAAGGTTCTAATTTTACATCTAATCTGTTCAAACAAACTATGATTCAGCATGGCATCAGCACTGTCGTCTCTTCTGCGTATCACCCGGAGAGTCAAGGGGTGTTGGAGAGGTGGCACGCCATGCTGAAAAGCATGTTTCGATGTTACTGCGCAGAGAACGGAAAGGATTGGGACCTTGGTCTGCCGTATGTTTTGTTCGCGGCAAGAGAAGTACCTGGAGAGAGTCTCGGTTTCAGTCCGAATGAGCTTGTTTTCGGGCATCAGGTGAGGGGCCCTCTCCACATGGTGAAGGAGATTTGGGAGGGTACCGCTAAGCCATGTTCTATGTTGAGATACGTCCTCGAGAGCAGGGAGAGAATGCTTAGAAGTCTGGAGCTGGCCGGGCGTAATTTGGTGAGTTCGCAGGCCCGTATGAAGCACAGGTACGATACTAAGGCGAAACTCCGGGAGTTTCAGGTAGGTCAAGAGGTGTTGGTCCTGTTGCCTTTGTCAGGTCATCCTCTGGCTGTCAAGTACGCTGGGCCTTATCGGGTGGTGTCAAAGATCTCCGATCTAGATTACCTAGTTGCCACTCCAGACCGGAAGAAGCGTAACCAACTATGCCTCATTAATTTGTTGAAGGAGTATGTGAGGCGCCCACCTGAGTCACTAGCTGTCCCTGTGTTGACCTGCCACAGTCATGGTGGAGAAGGAGAGGGGGGCAACAATGATCAGGTGGATGATAACTGGGAGTGTCATGTCTCGGCTGATCAGTGGGCGGGGAATTTGAGCCAATGTGCGCACGATGCTCTGACGCACCTGCCGGAGGAACAGCAGGTGGCAGTGCAGCGCCTGTTCGATTCATACCCCACTGTATTTGCCGAGCACCCAGGCCTCACTACTCAAGCGGTGCATGATGTCGACGTAGGAGAGCACCCCCCCTTCAAGTCGATACCTTATCGGGTGCCACCCATTAAACTCCCAGCGCTCAGGGACGAGCTGGAGTATATACTGGCGAGAGGCTTGATCGACAAGGGGGCAGTACGGTGGACTTCTCCTGTCACTCCGCAGCCCAAACCTGAATGAAAAGTTCGGTTCTGCATTGACTTTAGGCGGTTGAACGGGTTGACCACCACCAATGCATATCCTCTTCCCCGGGTGGATGACAGTGTGGATAAGATCGGGAAAGCAAGGTACTTGAC
Source organism: Paralithodes platypus (assembly GCA_032716605.1). NCBI lineage: Eukaryota > Metazoa > Arthropoda > Malacostraca > Decapoda > Lithodidae > Paralithodes > Paralithodes platypus. Next base: position 33,396,032 of record CM064502.1, on the reverse strand, counting down.
CAAGGTAGACCTCGTCAAAGGCTACTGGCAAGTACCACTGTCTGAGCGGGCTAAAGAGGTGTGCGGGTTTGTGGTGGATGGCAGTACTTACCGTTGCAACGTGATGCCATATGGTCTGAAAAATGCACCGGCCACTTTCCAGAGCTTAATGAACGACATCGTAGCAGACATCCCAAACTGTACTGTCTACCTTGATGATGTGATCATTTATGACAACGATTTCCAAAGTCACTGTGAGCACATAGAAGCCTTATTTAGTCAACTTAGTAAAGCAGGCTTGGTGGTTAATCTGGGCAAGTGTGACTTTGTGCAAGCCACGGTGCAGTATCTGGGGTTTGTGGTGGGGTTAGGGCAGGTGAGCCCGCCCCAACAGAAGATACAGGCTATCGACTTGTTCCCCAGGCCGACCACCAAGCGGCAGATCATGAGATTTTTGGGCATGATTGGGTATTACCGCCGCTTTATAAGAGGGTATTCTACTGTGTTAGCTCCTTTGACAGATCTACTAGCTAAAGATAAAAAGTTCCGCTGGGCACCTGAGTGTGAGCAGGCGTTTTGAGTAGTTAAACACCTTTTATGCACTCACCCTATCCTCAGGGCCCCGGACTTTGAACGACCATTTCAGTTGGCGACTGATGCCAGCGGAGTAGGGGCTGGTGCCGTACTTTTGCAGACAGACGAGGAAGGTCTTGAGCATCCAGTCAGTTTCTTTTCAAAGAAATTTAATTCAGCACAGAAAAACTATTCGGTTGTTGAAAAGGAACTGCTGGCAATCGTGTTAGCGCTCAGACTTTGAGGTCTATGTTCCTGCATATGGGCCAGTCGTGGTAGTGTATACCGACCACCACCCGCTTAAATTCCTCAATCAATTCCACAACCGGAATATGAGGCTGACCAGATGGTCGCTCATGTTGCAAGAGTACAACTTAGACATTCGCCATATTGCCGGTTGTGAGAATGTGATTGCGGACTGTCTGTCGCGGGTGGAGGATCCGGGGTAGGCTACCACAGTATGTTGATATAGCCTCCTGTCTTGGCTCGCGGTGAGTTTTTGTGCTGGTGCTTGTTGGCTTGCGTGTGTAGCATCAGCGTAGGGTCGCAGGGCAGGAGTTGTTGGCTTTGATTAGAAGAAAATTAGGCTACATCTATAGTAGCCACCAAAAACAACATTAAAATAAAATATGAAAAATTAAATAAAAACTCTTTCTTTTTAATAATTTATTTTAAGATAATATTGTAGCTGAGTACTGAGTGCAGATGATTTTCCCTCAGTAGGCTGTGCTTCTTAAAGCTCGCTCTGGGAGCACAATGTTATGAATTAATGTATTATATTTGGGAAAGGTGATAAGATTTTTTGTATATAAACATTTTGTATTTTTTTTTGAGGAGACGGAGCTTGCATTCCATGAGTGGCAGAGTGGTTAGGAGTGGCAGATTTTAGCGACATTCTGCCTGTTCAGATATGGGCTCATGGTTGAGTGTCCCATATCTTGGGGGGGGTGTGACGCCTCCCGGCGTTAGCAGAATGGTTGCGTGGGGCATTGCAGCTCGCTAGCGCTCGCCAGGATGGAGGGATAGGCTACAGTTGTCCTAGAATGATCTGCTTTATTTCATTAGTGTCGTGTTGCCACAGACAGTCTAGAAGTGGTCTTTGTTTTGGTCTGTGGCCGCGCCTTATATTTTATATTCGCTATAATAAAAATGTTGCTTGTGTGGGAGGCGAGCGAGAGAGTGTGAAGGAGTACACCCAGCAGCGTGGTGAGCTATGACACGGCTCGCTTGGGCGCTGACGGCGTTGGCGGCCGGGTGGTCAACTAGTCCCTTCCCGTCGCTGCCTCGTGTTTTTACCAGCTCAGAGCTTGCCTGACACGCGTATCACCTACATCCTTTGCAATTCTGTCCCCCCATACTCGCTACTTTGCATACTATCTCTCTCTCTCGACTTCTCCTTTCTCATTCTCTAATCTTTATTAAACTCAACATCCCTTCTGGTTTCAGCATAGACGTTCACCGTCGACCAGTCGTATTGTACGCGAAGCTCTCAGATATTTCCATGTATTAGGTTAAGGAGGTATTATGCTTTATTGAGGTTTAGAGAGACGGACTTTTCCGTATGTGTCCTCTCTCGGGAAGGTTGTAGACCGGTATATGTCTCCCTTGCAAGGTGTTGAGTGATTCTTCTCGGTTATCTAAAGCTAGACTAGGGGTAAGGTTACTGTGTCGTTGTCTCCGATGTGTGCAGTGTTAGCTAAGCTCTGCACGACATCGACAGGTACTGTGGGAGCCTAAGTTGTCTTCGGGTTGGTTTACTTTGCGAGCACAGCGCTGTGGTGTGAGAGGGCCATAGCCTATCCCTTACAACATAGTGCTGCCTCTTTGTGTTGACTTCTGAGGGATCGCCAGGATAGAGCTAGGTACTAGAGACCTAGATTTATCAAGAGAGCATTCCTGTCATATAACGTAATCTTCATTATACCACCCTCGGACAACGTTAGGCTATGAGCCGCATGCTCGCCCATTGTTGCCCTGCCTTGATACCCCAGCTAGACTTTATTAACTGAGCAGACACTGGTTAGAGATAAGCCCCATTATTATATGTATGCAGCATTATTATTCACTGCACTTTTGAGCCGAGGTTGTTGTTGAGTTGCACAACCCGAGTAGGCTGTTGCGTTGTGTCACAAAGCATTTCTTTAGTTGTCGAGCATTACTACCTTTGCGCAGTCTTTATTATTCGCCTGCCTATTATTACTATATGTCCTAGCATTTATTGTGACCCGTATTCTGCATTATAATTGTTCAAGATTCTTTACAAACATCTTCCCAGCATCAGATTTATTTCAGAAGTTTCCAGTTGATGTTGCAGGACTAGCATTGCACTTTCTTTAATACAGGAGTGCCAGTTATTTGAGTATCTACCGTAACGTTAATTTATCACGTTAACTATCTTTTCTTTGTGTAACATAATCGAGTAATCTTTTACTGTTTGAGAATAGGCTGTTTCATTGAGCGTCAGCCTAGTGTGTGTGCACCAGTTACCGAGTCATAGGATACCTCGTTGTCCAGGCACGACTCAGGGCGGTAATGGTGTTTTGTTTTCCAGTGTTTAAAGGTGGGGGCTCATGGTTTGAGGTAAACATGGACAAATAATTGCCAACCTGCATATAATTATCTTGTAAAATGCAATGTCACTGAAATAATTATTAGCAATGGTATAAAGGATTTTGTGGATCGTCTATACCAGGCCTGTGACGTCATAATGACGTCACACCAGTATCCTCATCCTGGACGGGATGGTGGACTTACACTCCTGTGACGTCACAGGCCTGGTATAGACGATCCACAAAATCCTTTACACCATTGTTAATAATTATTTCAGTGCCATTGCATATTGCAAGATAATTATGTACAGCTTGGTGATTATCATTCCATGTTTATCTCAACCCATGAGCCCCCACCTTTAAGGCAGGGGTTGGATCTAGTGTTACCGTTTTTGCTTTTTGCCATTATCTAGTCCAATGTTGAAGAGCCCTGTGTCTTTGAGAACCTGGATCATAACACGGGGCTTTCAGTACCACAGGCGGAGGAAAAAGCATTAATGCATGTATGTTTCAAGCTTCGCCCACCACCACGCCAGCTCATGCCTTCCTGGTCACTCGACAAAGCTTTGTCTTTACTATTTTCTCAGAAATTTAGTCACAATCCTACTTTTTATTCAATTTTAAAGAAGTCAGTGTTCCTGATGGCCTTGGTTACAGGTAACCAGGTATCTGAGCTGGCGGCGATGAGCAACAAACCAAATTGTCTTCGATTCGCACGGCGCAATTCTCATATTCAGATTGCACCGTCGCCCACATTTGTCCACAAAAATGAATACCAGGATTATATGTTCACAGAGTTTGAAGTACCGGCACTCAAACAGGGTGACACGAAATAAGTTCCTTCGCAACTGTTTTTCAATATTGGATTTTCTTATAGATTTAGATATGTACGCTGGTAAAGCCCTGAGTGACATTAAGAATGGAAACAAAGCTTCAGTAATTACTGCTTCAAGAGATATTGTTCATTTTACCATTGTATTCTCTGGTTTGAAGAGTTTTACCTTACAAAAAAGGCTCGCTTCCCTCCTTCATGAATTTTATCCACAAATTAACCTTAGAGTTATTTTTAGACTGGGCGCAATATAGGCAGTTATTTAAAATATAAAGATAGAATTCCTGGGGATATGGCTTCTTCTGTTATTTATCAATACACGTGTGATGGCTGTATGGTTACATATATCGGTAAAACAAAGAAGCACCTGAGAATCAGGATTTCGGAACATATACAGTAGGTGTATTAGTAAGAAAGGGTTTCCCATTATCAAAGCCTGTTCACTCAGCTATTCGTGACCATGTTTTTAATCATGACCACCCTATAAATAAAGACAAATTCGCGGTTTTAGACAGTAGCGCCAATGACTTGGACCTACTCACTCTAGAAAGCTTTCATCAAGCTATGGTACGCCCTAGCATAGGTGATAATGAAACCTCTGCCCACTTCTTTGCTTTTAAAATATTGACCGTTTTACTTATAATAATGTAACGTTAACGACCTAAATTTACTTTATCTATATTTTAATCATAAATATATATTATGTCCTTTATTATTTCAATTGTCTCCGTATTAGCTTTTTCTGGTCCAATATTTTTGTTGATTTTTCTGAGAGTTCCTGCTATTTTGGCTTTCTTTGCTCACATTAATTTATTTTCTACATGTTTGTAAATATTGTGTTCACTTCTGCTTTTTAGACCTGATGATGGACGAAGAGATGTCCGAAAAGTTGTCAATAAAGTAAACTTCTTCCTGCAAGATGTTTGTCATAACCCTGGTCCTGTTATTCCTGTGTAGGCTGCGCTTTCCATAAAACCAGTCGATATTATATATATATATATATATATATATATATATATATATATATATATATATATATATACTAAATAAATATATATAATACTTTTTACCTATGTGTATGGAGACAAAAGGCAGGTTGCCTGTAACAAGTGTCTCCCCCAGAGTCAAGAGAGTGACAGAGGGCCAAAATCAAGGGACGTTGTGGTATCAATACCTGGACATATGAAGTTTAACCCGGGAGCTGCGGGGAGACTCTTAAGAGTTCCCCCGGCGCACTGCGGGGAGACTCTTAAGAGTCAGAGAAAACAAAAATCAACTTTTGACATCGAAAAAAAAAAAAAAAAAAATTTTTTTTTTTTTTATTTGGCCCCTGGGCCATGCAAAATCTCAGTCCTCTACCTCCCCTCCTTCCCCACTTTCCTCCTCTCCTTCAGTTATCACCTATTTTCCCTGTTATTCCCTTATTCTGAGGTATATTTTCGTGCTAACATTAGAAATCCGATTGGAGGGTGTGGTCATCACTGATAGCAAGCGAGTGCAAGAGAGAGAGAGAGAGTATCGATCGACTGTGTCTCAGTGGCCTTGGGGGAAATTGGCGGGAAAGCAGATTGCCTCACCCATACATTATACAACTCGCGGGCTATATCTCCGATTTTGACCATCCAAACGCTGTTTTCACTCGTTTTATTGTTGTTTCAGGTTAATACCTTTATAATCAACCCATAATAGGCGCATATGGATAAGTATTAATGCTATTAATGGCACAATGAATATTTTAGTGACGGAAACACCTCAAATACGTCAGCACAGGGGGACGTTTCCAATTACCCCCATGCGCACTTCAGAAGTTAAAGCAGTTCAAATCATAGGATGAAGGAAAGATTGATTGATGAAGAGAGTTCCAGAATTCACTAGTTGAGTAGCGTATTATATAAATTGGAAACTTAGCATATAGTGTCAATGGTATTCAAACTGCAATACGGATGCACATATCAATTTATTCCATCTCCGAAAGCCAGAACCCTTTTAAGTGGGGTCACCGGCTTTTATTATCTTTATCTCATTTTCTCTCTTTCCCTGGCTTGTATCCATTCGGCCCCAGTGTCCTTCCAGTGGGGAGATTGTAGGCACCAATCGATCAGGGCTAGACCCAGGTGAGGTTATAGGCATGTGATAAAGAGTCGCTGGAACTCCTGTTTCATTTGCTTGGCCTCTCTTACTGATTTTCTTTGTGCCTCATTTACACTGAGAGCAATCCAGCTAGCTCTCACAAACACCTCCTCCTCCTATCCACTTCACTACACTAAACATGCACACCACACTTCATTCCTCCACACCAAAATTAAAAAACACAAAATGATGAATTTTAGCCCAGCCTCGGAGTCCCCAGGGGGGGGGACCATAAATGCCCCCTCACCCGACCGACCATCCCCTGACGACCCCCCACAATTACCTGGACCTCGGCCTGTTACTCTTTCTATTAATTTCTGCAACATTCGCGGACTTTCCTCTAACTTTCACTCTGTTGAGCACCATCTCTCCTCCTACAAACCTGATCTTCTCTTCCTCACCGAAACCCAGGTGTCTGTAGCAACATCCAGCAACCCCTTCTCTGTATCCTCCTACTTTCTCTATCCTAGTTTCAAAGCCAAAGGCGGATGTTGTGCATATGTGCACAACAAACTCACTTGCTCTCGTGTTCCCGATTTCGACTCCTCTGAATTCTCAACTTTATGGCTCAAACTTTCCTGTCATTCTCTTACTAAATATTTCTGTGCTGTCTATCTTTCCCCTAACTCTACCAACTTTCCTAAATTCTTTGACTATCTAAACTCTACAGTGGAACACATTCTATCCATTTCTCCTTTCTCAGAAATCTCCATCTTAGGAGATTTCAACGTTCACCACCGCCAATGGCTCTCCTCTCACACTACTGATCCACCTGGTGAACAAGCCTACGTCTTTTCTATCCTAAATGACCTAGAGCAGTTAGTTCAGCAACCCACCCGTATCCCGGATCGCATCGGAGATCGGCCCAACATTCTTGACCTGTTTCTAACTTCTAACCCTTCTTCTTATACTGTCGATCTTTTCTCTCCTTTGGGCTCCTCCGACCATAAACTTATCTCTGTCACCTGTCCTATCTCTCCAGTACAGCCACCCGATCCTCCTAGCCGGCGGCGCTTGTGGCACTTTGGCGCTGCCGACTGGGAGGCTCTTCGGCAGTACTTCTTTGATTTCCCATGGAATGATTTCTGCTTCCATGGCCGAGGACCCTCGGAGAGTGCTAAACGCATTACCGAGGTAATCCTATCGGGCATGGAAGCATACATTCCATTCTCTTTCTCTCAGACTAATGCTAAAAATCTTGGTTTACTCACGCCTGTTCTACTGCTGTCCGCAATAAGGAGGAAGCATTCAAACGGTACCGACGCATTAAAACTCAAGACTCTCATTCTTCATATGTTTCTGCCCGGAATCAAGCCAAATCTGTTCTTCGACTTGCCAAACACTCTTTCATCAATAATAAATGCACTGATCTATCCAACTCTAGCTCTTCTCAAGCTTTCTGGCATCTAGCCAAAAACCTCTTCAACAATTTCTCTTCCTCGTCTTTCCCTCCCCTTTCCCACTCTGATGGCACAACCATAACTTCTTCCTCTGACAAAGCTAAACTCTTCGCTCAAACTTTTGCTAGAAACTCCACCTTGGATGATTCCGGTGCTATTCCTCCCTCTCCGCCCTCCTCTCTCTTACTTATGCCTAATATCCTAATCTCTTCTAAAGATGTACTTTCTACCCTCTCTGGGCTTAACACTAATAAGGCGTACGGTCCGGACGGTGTTCCTCCTGTTGTTCTCAAAAACTGTGCTTCCGTGCTGACTCCCTGCCTAGGCAAACTCTTTCGTCTCTGTCTATCCTCTAACGTCTTCCCTTCATGCTGGAAGTTTGCTCACATTCAACCTGTCCCAAAGAAGGGTGACCGCTCTCAACCCTCCAACTATCGTCCAATTGCTCTTATCTCTTGTCTTTCTAAAGTTTTTGAAACTATTCTTGCTTCCAAATTTCTTAAGCATTTCTCTTCTCATAATCTGCTCTCAGATCGCCAGTATGGCTTCCTTAAGGGTCGCTCTACTGGTGATCTTCTTTCATATCTTACTAACTCTTGGTCATCCTCCTTTCGGGACTTCGGTGAGACTTTTTCTATTGCACTAGACATATCGAAAGCCTTCGATAGAGTCTGGCATAAATCTTTAATTTCTAAACTACCCTCCTTCGGTTTCTATCCCTCCATCTGTGCCTTTGTCTCTAATTTCCTTTCCGGCCGTTCCATAGCTGCGGTTGTGGACGGCCATTGTTCACTTCCTCACCCTATAAACTCCGGTGTTCCTCAGGGCTCTGTCCTATCTCCTATTCTCTTTCTAATTTTTATAAATGATCTCCTTAACTGTACCTTAATTCCCATCCATTCATACGCAGACGACTCAACCTTACACTACTCCATTACTTTTTCAGAACGCCCCAGCCAGCAATCCCTCAACGACAAACGTAATGAAGCCATAGAACTATTAAATTCTGATCTAAATACTATTTCCAATTGGGGCAGAGAAAACCTTGTTAACTTTAATGCTTCCAAAACCCAATTTCTCCATCTATCTACCCGTCAGGATCTCCCAGCGGACTATCCCTTATTCTTCAACAATACAAAAATCAACCCTTCATCTTCTCTCAATATTCTTGGTGTCTCTTTTCTTCTGCTCTCATTTGGAAGGACCATATTACCAGTCTTGCTAAGGCAACCTCCCAGAAGCTGGGTGTGCTCAACCGCCTTAGGGGGTTCTTTTCCCCTGCACAGCTTCTTGCTCTGTACAGGGGCATAGTGCGCCCTTGTATTGAGTATTGTTCACATGTGTGGGGAGGTTCCTCTCACACCGCTCTCCTAGACAAAGTTGAAAGGAAGGCCTTTCGTATCATTAACTCCCGTCCACTCACCAACTCTCTGCAATCTCTCTCTCTCCGCCGCAATGTTGCATCTCTCTCGCTATTCTATCGCTACTATAATAATCAGTGTTCCTCAGAGCTATCCCAGTGCATACCACCTCCTTTACGTAGGGCACGTGGTACCCGTCTTGCAACTCAATCCCACCCCTACTCTGTGCAACTCTCCAACCCAAGAGTGAAACGTTACTCTCAAACTTTCTTCTACTCAACATCTGAGCTCTGGAACTCTCTCCCAGAATCAGTCTTTCCCTCTTCCTATGACTTAAATTGCTTCAAACTCCGCGTGTCCAGGCATTTTGGCTCGAACGTCCCTTGATTTTGGCCCTGTCACTCTTTCAACTATGGGGGAGGCACTCGCTATAGGCAGTTATGCCTTTTGCCTCCCTCAATCACATAGAAAAAAAAAAAAAAAAAAAAATGTCAGCCAACTGTTTTAAGATGTTTATCCCCATCCAGGTGTCGATTTCTTCCTGGCGAGCGATAGCGAGCCAGCATTGTAGGGAGGAATACGGCTTCGCCGCATTTTTTCTATAATTTTTTTTACAAATTTAGCTTGCTGTAAAAACAAAAATATTTTTATGCTGACTCGCTACCGCTCGCCAGGAAAATATTGACACTTGGATTGGGGTACTCGTCTTAAAACAGCAGGCTAAATGGGGCCGAATGGATACAAGCCAAAGAGAGAGGGAGAAAAAGAGAAAAGAAAGTGAGGTGGGCTCCCTTAACTATCAAACATTATGATGCTATATATACAGGTATATATACTGTATATATACAGTATATACAGTATAGGCTATTTATTTTATATTTTAACCCCTTCTGTACCATTGACGTCTTTTTAAATTGTATCCTAGGTATATGTAGATGCTTTTGTTCAGTTTAAGAAGGATCTGGGTAGCCAAAATTGTTAAGCGAGATAGTGCAAAGCTTATTAATTGTTGGAGGCACTTTTTAAACTGAAGAAAAATCATCTAATAGTAGCCGGAATAAAGTTAAAATGACAGTACAGAAGGGGTTAAATCAAGCTCTACTAATTTGTTATGGGTCTTTGAGTTATAATGATTATACAGTAGTTGAAGTGTAGATGATACAGGTTGTAGTGGGTTAGAATTAATATGGATATAGGGAATAAGGGTAATTGCCTCGTATGGGCCAATATGCCTCCTACAGATTTACATTTTTCTTTTCTTATTAATTTTTGTATACACTGTACCCGCAAAAAATCCGCAACCACAAAACTATACCCGAGTTGACGTCTGGAATAGCGTAAAATAGTCATTGGTGGAAGTCTAATAAACCCACCATGTGAATCAGCTACCACGAGACTATCACCTGGTTCTTTCAAGGAGAACTAAGGTTGCTACTCTATTGTACGTCCGTGGTAGTACAGTGGTTAGCGCGGGATCGAGTCTGGTATGCCTACTGACCAAAAGGTTCGAAATCGCGCCAGGCCTAGGGATTTTCAGGAGGGTTAAATTCCCTTCTCACCCAGCATTTCAATTTTCTACAGGTCTTCCCTTAGCCTAACCCTGTGCATCATTTCCGAAACCTTTTCTTTATCCCTGGCTGCATCCGGTGCAACAAGCATCCTGCAAAACCCTAGGTCAATAAGCCTAACACGGTATTTACCCATAGGCTATTCGCACTGATAATAACGTTCTTCCAGTGTATATCGTTATGAGTGAATCCAGCACGATGCAATTGGTCAATCATTTTACTAACATTTTTACCAACGCTTCTTAGCTCATTATAGTTTGCATTTTTGCTAAACTTGTAGAGAGTGGGGCCCTTACAGTGCTCCATAATGAGCAGACGGCCATCTTCACTCAGAGCCTATAGCCTTGGGGCACCTCCTGCACCATTTACGTTATATAGTGCTTTAGCCTCACTGTTCATGGACCAGTGACTAACTTTCATACACGCATTTTTACCCTTATATTGCACTAGGGTAGCTTTTCCATTCGCACCCTTTCCAAGCTCTTTAATAACTTTTACATTGTCTATTATACTCTTTTGTGTACCTTTGAGCTTTACAAATTCGGCCAATGTCCTGTTTAGCCTCTCACTCAATCCTCTATAGATTGATCTGCCCAACACTGGTCCTTAGCGGAGACCCCAAACACAGACCGCCCGAACAAATATACCAAACATTATAATAAAGTTATATTATTAGTGTTATCAACAGAGTAAATAATAACAGAAAGAACACACGTCTTGCCGCACCAAACATAAGATCACAGCTAAATTGAACTCGATACACAAAGTCTAGGTTGATGGATACCTCGGTCGTTGTGTTGGACAATACTCAGCTTGGAACTTCTTTACTCATAATCCGTACACATTTGTATTAAATAACATTGATGCCTTTTTTATAATATTAAATGATTAAATGCCTAAATTACTATATATAAATAAATATTTACGAAAAAGGGTACGCACATTATACAAATGTTACCCATAATAATAGATTTCTATCGCACTCGTTTAATGATAGAAAATGTATTTAAAAGGTAAACTAGAGCAATGTTGTATAGATAAAAAAACGCACATAGTCGTCTGAAAACAGATACTTAACTGTTACTTAATACTCGTTGAATAAGTAATACAATATTGAAAACAGTTAAAAAACTTGATTGTTACTTATTAATTATTTAATAAGTAATACAACATTGAACACTGTTACTTTTTTTCGAATTATTCTAAAAACTCAAGAGAAACAATTAAGTCAAGTGGACCAGATGGGATACACCCTAGGATATTCAAGGACTTGATGGAAGAATTGCTGGAGCCTCTAAGGATACTGTACAGTAGCTCATTGCAGGAGGGTGTGGTACCAGAGAACTGGAAAATTGCTCATGTCACAGACCTTTTTAAGAAAGGAAAGTATACATACCAGTCAGCCTGACAAGTGTGTTTTGCAAAGTGATGGAGTCACTGTTGAGGGAGGAAATAATTTTGCATATGAAAGAGTAGGCCTACAGGCTATTCAGTAATAAGCAGTTTGGCTTCATTTCTGGCAGGTCAACAGTGCTGCAACTCATCAAGGTGCTCGACACATGGACCGAGGCTATTGATGAGCGCTGGCTGTGGATGTGGTCTACCTGGATTTCATGAAGGCTTTTGACAGGGTACCTCACAAACGACTTCTAGAAAAAGTGTCCAGCTACAAGATCGGAGGTAAAGCACTGCAATGAATCCAGAGCTTCTTGACAGGTTGTGCACAGAGGGTGATCGTGAATGGTGATGCATCAGACTGGAGGAACATATCAAGTGGCGTCCCTCAGGGATCCGTGTTGGGTCCCCTGCTCTTTGTCATGTTTATCAATGACCTACCAGAAGCAGTCAGGCATGGCATTGAGGTGTTCCTGTATGCAGATGACACCAAAGTTTTCAGGAAAATACCGAGCATGGAGGACTGTACCAGGCTGCAGGAGGACTTGGATGAGCTCAGAGGATGGACGGAAAAGTGGCTCTTAAATGTTTACCCAGAGAAGACCAGGTACATGGGAGTAGGAAGTACCCATGTTGAGGATAAGGGGTATAATATGTACACTGGCATCGAGAGGTCTGGGGCGGAGAAGGATATTGGGGTGGTCATTGATGACAAGCTCACATTCTCTGACCATCTAGCCGAAAAAATTAACAAGGGGAATAAAATTGTGGGGCTTATAAGAAGAACATTTGTTCACCTGGAACCTGCAGTTTTCAAGCCATTATTTACAGCTTTGGTAAGGCCGCATCTGGAGTATGCAAACCAGGTATGGTGTCCCCACCTTGTGAAGGACATATATAGAGGCTGTGGAGAATGTGCAGCGATGAGCAACGAAGCTAGTGTCTTGCCTAAGAGACCTAACCTATGAAGAAAGACTGTGGAAGCTAGATCTACCCACGCTGGCATACAGGAGATCCCGAAGCGACCAAATTGAAACTTACAAGATCATCACTGGTAAATATGACAGTAAATGCACCGAGGACCTCTTTGAACTGAGGGAGGATAACACTACACAGGGGAACACAAAGAAAATGTACTTGTTACTTGCTCAAATTCTTGTTACTTATTCGAACAAATAACAAACTAAATAAGTAACTAAATTCTCTACAGGTACTGTATATATTACAAACACAGCTCTGTATGCTATATATTTAGGTGTTTATGTTCTTAATTATAATTAAGTAAATAGTCTAAATTTTCAACGGTATTAAGGAGAAAATATTTATACTGTATATATATATATATTCCAAACTCTCAACCCGACCAGACTTGACTTTCTCCTTCCGACCCTTCCTCCGCTGGTCTAAAACTTGGGTACTAGGCTGTGACACCTGAGCGGATTGAGACCTGGTGACAGCACACGCCATCTGCGGCATCTGGCACCTCTCGGGCCACTCTTGCCCCTCCCTACTCATGTCGGCCGCCCTCTCGGCAACGACTAAGGGTGGAACCTATATATATATATATATATATATATATATATATATATATATATATAGATATATATATATATATATATATAGGGATGCAGCGACCCCACCGCCCGCCACTTCGGTGGTGCAGTCAGCCTCTGTAGCAGTCACGGTGATTTCTTGTTACTGCCTTATTGTAGCACGGTTAAGGCTGGTGTGGTGCTTCAGGGGGACTTTATTAAGCTTTGCTGAGACGCTGTTAGCGAAATACCAACACCAGCCACAGTGATAACATGATGGGGTAATAATAATAATTATAATACAAATAATTCTTTATTCCAGACACAAAAAGATGTATACAGTATGGGTATTGTTGTGGCAAGACTTTGTTGTATTGTGCTGCAGTAAAAACTGAAGCCACCGTGTTAGGATTGCTGTGCACTGTGTGCAGTACTGTGATTGCACCATGGAAGCCACATTCACTGTGGACGGTTGCGGTCTTTAAACCAATTTGTATGTATGTATGTACTGTATATACAGTATATATATATATATATATATATATATATATATATATATATTTATTAGTGGCCCCTCCATCATTGACGACATGCCTTATACAGTAATGGCACTCTTTGAACTCCAAAGTCAGCTGTTCAAAACACCCGCCCCGGAACATAGAGACCAATCATCATAAGCGTATGCTCATAATAACTTCCGGACTCGTCCTTATGATGCGGATGCCACTACGAAAAAAATAATTAAATATTAATAAAAAAACAAAGTTTGGAACTCTAATCTGTCCTACGCTTCTCGTAGTTCAGATGTTTTTCCGGCGTGGGTTTCATAGAAACGCTGTGCATACTCGCTCTTCTGCTCTGGGGCATCACATCGAGCCGACGTGTGGTTCCCGACCTCTCTTCATTAGTCACTATTTCATCCGGATAGGGAGTCTTGCTAATTTTTACTAATCTGAGATGTGCTAGAGTATTGTTAGATTAGTTAGGTCGGGCATGCTGAATAGCGTGACCCCTAGGAGTTGTGTTTTTTAGGGTGCTTTGTGTGGTGGCGTCCCGTGGTCGTGATAAGGCGGGGACGCCATTTTGGTGTGTTTTATTTCCCTCTAGTTTTATTAGCCATAACTAGCATAGGTTAGAGGCTTTTATATATTGAAGGGCAGCGCTTTTCGTCCACATTTTTGGTAGGTTAAGCGTTTTTTGTATTCTTTGGCATGACCTTTAGCATAGAACTACTACTTTACTTAGTAAAGAGTTTTGCTTTTGGTTACTGCGTCATCCCTACGTTCCTGTCTTCGAGTTGGCTGGAGTGCGCTGGATCTTCCTAGAGGTAAGAGTAACTCGTCGGATTCGTCGTTCTACTGCTTGGCCTAGGCCACGTGGCCAGCCTCTCAGTACGGTCTGTTTTATGGCTAGACTATGTAATTTTAAGATTTATTATTACATTATGTGTATGCCATAAACTAAGTAGCCCTCTTTCTCTAGGCGATGGAATCTTACTAGTTTTTGAGGGAGTTTGGCGGGTCCAAACTAATGATTAAGTGTTCTATGTATGTCGAAGACTTGATAACTAGAATCTAAGGTTTTGCATCAACTCGCGGGGGGGGGGGGGGGGGCGGGGGGGGGGGAATTGTCTCGTGAATGCGTTTCTTCTTCACCGGGACGTATCGCTGGTGGCGTTCTAGTGTTGCGCCGGATCCAATAAACCCGATTGTTGTCTTGAACGAGAACAAACTCCCGGCGGAAGAGGAAGGCTTCCAAGAGATGATTCGGCTCAGCCGGAAAGACTCACCTAACCTAATTTTGTCTCCCATCATGGCGAGCAGACCTCTTTACTTTTCCATCACGGCGAGAGGGTCAATTACTAGAAAGCGCTTTCTAGATTAGTACTAAGATATAGGTCAATGATGGTCACTATCATGGGTAAGAAGTCAAAATACCTTCATGAGAAAACTGTATGCGGGATTTCCATAAGGATGCACAAGAAACTTAGAGTGGTACTGATCGCCTCATCTATTTTTCTTTTGTGTTACAGGTAACATTTAGGCTGTGTCTCTCAGGTTCTCCTTATGTGCATTGATTCTTGGACATTTCTTTTCCAGATCTACGTTTCCTCGGCGGGACACTCTGGACCTAGTTACCGATTCCCAGCAGGGGGGGGGGGGGAGGATATAGCATTTTGTTCGACTGATTCTTGTACCAACCTTCCAGTGACAGGCCATAAATTATGTGTCAAATGTGTTCCGTGTTTGGACAGATCACAGGGACAGTGGGTCACTAAAAAGTGCTCTATGTGTATGCGCTTTTGTAATGGTTTCGTTAACCATAAAGACTACGGGTGTCGTACTGTGTTAGCTGCTATTAAACTTTGTTTTACTGACTATTGCAAAGAAGTGGCACATGAAGCTTTAGGCCTACAGTGTGATGATAAGCCACTTTGGGATTTAGTTAAACCCACTTTTGCTAGCCCAACTTCTAAGTCTTCTACATCTTCTCGTTCTTGTGCAACAGTTATTAAGAAGAACCAGTCTAAAGTAATTTCGAAACCATTGATTTAGTTCCGATGACTCTACTGACAAAGCCAAACAATCTAGCCCCCCCCCCCCCCGCCGCACGACGAAACGGTCTACGTGCGATTCGTCGATCCCATCTACGCAGTCACGTCGGCGCTCACGCTCGAGGTCCCCGCTGCGTAAATCCTACTCTTCACCGCCAATCAAGCAGTCGGCGAAGAAAAAGAGGACAGGGACACCGGAGGATGCGACACGGTCCGACTCCTGTGCCTCACGTTCCCATTCCCGAAGGTCAGCTACTGTGACGACTTCAAAGTCTAGCACGTCTCGTTCGTCGGCACCAGAACCTGCGAGGCCGTCCCGAAAGTCCAATCCGGTCAGTCCGGGCGGGTCCGCAGGGGTACCGTGACTCGAACGAGGGAATTACCTTGTGGGATTATTAGCCATCCTGTAATAGGTCACGTCTTACCGTCGGTGCGGCCGCGGCCTTAAATCATTCCCCATCGCCACACGCCTAAGCAACGTGTGTCAGGTCAAGTGTTAGCTTCTGTGTATAGGGGCACCAATCCGGAGGACAGTTCTTGCCCACTTCACCGAAGAGAAGCTGGCACCGTAAGCCCAGTCACTCCCAGGATACACAGCCCGAGGGTTCCTATTTCCAAAATCACAGACACATCTAGGGATGGAGGCACAGCCTCTAATTGGCTCTCTCAGTCACCCAACACCTCTGCCCAGAACCTTCCCAACTCTACCCGGGTTTATACCTAGTACCTCACAGACCTTCAGCTGATACCTGAAGGAGTAGCTGACGAGAAACACTGGAGAAGCCGATACCTGAAGTAGTAGCTGATGAAAGGTGCCAGAGATCAATGCTACCATTCCCTTTTATAAAAATATAATATCGAGGCATTAGCCCAGTAAAATATTGTTTAAGATCAATATTGCTGCACCAGCCAGGTGTTTCATAAAAATATAATATCGAGGCATTAGCCCAGTAAAATATAGTTTAAGATCAATATTGCAGCACCAGCCACTGTTGTATATATTCTCCCCTTTTTGTATGTGATTCTGTACTTTATTGTGACAATTATGTTTTTGTCTGTATGAATATAACCATATCTTATGTACATTCCATGTGTTCTCATTCTCCAGTCAAATACCTGCAAGTAACTGCCTAAATTATAATGGGAATTCAATTAGCAATAAATTCCAACTGTATGGGGTATGTGTGGTTGCACATGTTTAGTCTCAAAACACCCCATAAGACCGAACAACTCAAGATTTTACTCTTCACACCCTCCACCTTATGCACTTTCACGACACATCACTCTCATGCTTCCTCATTTGCCTTTCTGTCTCGCCACGAATGAGTTCATAGTGGCCATAATAACAAGATTAAGTTTCCTTCTCAGCTGCAGCAGGTATGGTGGTGTGTGGCTATGGTTGTTGTGAGTGAGGACCAATTATTCCTCGCGTCCTTCGCCCAGCAGTCCCTCAACAGCCGCCTCATTGGCTTGTCAACACGACTCATGGTGGTGACCAATCTACCTAGGACAGAACTCTCCTTACTGATGGCCTCACATTGGACCTTCTCAATGACCAATACAATTGCCATTAACGTCCGACTTTCTGCATCAATATCAAAGTGAATACATAGCCTACAGCTTTAATTTCTGTTGAATGCCTAACTTACATATTACCATATAATATACCACTTGCCATCTTCGGGCTATATGGACGTTCAGATTGTAGAAATTGATACTTTGCCAAAATATATATTAAAATCAAAGGCAAGGCATACACAAGTACACTAAATTAACTCTCTCACAAATAAATTATTAACTAATGTTCCGAAACTTTTGCCTCTGAGCCCTGTTTCGGGCATGACCCATAGCCAAACATATATATTATCGCTCTGTTTTAGCCTATTATTCTCGCCTCTAGGCCTACATACAAGCATTATACATCAAAAGAAAGAGGAAAGCCAATACTATAACATAATTGAAAAAAATATTCCGCATATAGAGATAACATTATCATAAAGAAATTTGTTCGAGAATAAAAGATTTCATCGTTCTTAGTAGTTCAACTCTTCGTATTTTTGTTATATGCTCGGTGACTATGAGTTCTATATATGAATTAAGAAGTATTTTTCACGCTTTTTCAAATGGTGAAATCAGAATTTGTTAATCATCAATACAGTTTTCATGTGAATATAATAGAAAAACATATACTGAAGATAATATACATGTCATTGTGACCAAGAATGTTTATTCAAAACTCAGTTTAAACCTACAATAATTGCATCTACTGTGATGTATTTAACATCGAAAGAAAGAAGAAAAGCCATTCTACAATATAACAAAACAAAAGCCCGCAAAACTTTGAATTATCATACTTAACCCTTTGAGTACCAGCGAAGTGTGTTATATAATATTCTAGCTATATTTAGAGGATATCATGTAGATTAGGAAGGATACATGGTAGTTAAAAGGGTTGGTTGAAATAGTTTGAAGTCTTATTATTGCTAGAGGTCTTTCCTAAGATGAATAAAATCGTCCAATAGTTCCCAGAATATGATGAAAAGGATGTCCACGGTACTCAAAGGGTTAAATTTGATCCCAACTAAATTAATGTCGTTTTTCCTACTTCATTCGACTTCAACTCTTCATACATTTGAAATATCACTGGTGACCATAGGTTTGATTTATAGGAAATAAACAGTATTTGTCATGCTCTTTCCAATGGTGAAATGAAAATGTGACTCATCAATATAATTTTAAATGAATAAAATAGATACAAGTATGTCAGTGCGCTCTTTGGTTTATATCATGTTGGGTTTATTTGACTCTTCTGAGGTTTATTGGTATCCATTTTAGTTGTATGTAAAGTTCATTGTAAACAAATAAAATAAATAAAAATAAACAAAAAATACACTTCCAAGGGCTTAAGGGGAGACTGACCGTTTGTTTGGTCTATTTAGTAATTTATTCATATATTTTTTTAGTTTCCTCCCTAGACCTCCATCAAGCTTAGAAAAACACCCCCTAGACCCCCCTTCAAGATTTTTTTTTACATTTTTCGGTAGAAAAATGTTCCGGCCGAAGGCCGATTCCTCCTAAAATTGCAGGCTCGCTATCGTTCGCCAGGAAATAATCGAAACCTAAATGGCACGAAAGGTCTTAAAATTGACAACGAAATGAGGCGAAAGGTGTTAACATCGCTAAACTAATGGGCCGAACGTCTTATAATCTCAAAACTAGTGGGGCTAAACATGAGGGAGAAAGTGGTTCAGAAAACCGGTCCATGTCCCCTTAAAGTGCGATTACTATACACTATACTGTATGTTATATTTACGAAAAAGAATCCTTTGTGTAACCCAAACCTCTCATTAAATATTTTACATATATTTGCCACTCACAGCTGATTTCCAGGTGAGTCTGAATAAAGTCGGAGTCACACTAACCCTTTTTCGAGCAATTATGGACTGCAAGCTTAAATAATAACACTTGATCAGAATTCAGCCACCTAACATAATCTACCTTCAGTCTAGTTACCGATACCAGTGCGGAAATGTCCCGAAATAATACGAGGAAAAACTTGGTCATGGAAAATTGATGGAAAAAGTGCTCGTGTGACAGCGGCTTAACACGAGCGATTTTTTCCCCGGCCATTTTTGATGAGCAAGTTTTTTCTCGTGATATTTTGAGGCTTTTTCACATTGGGATCGTAAACTAGATTGAAGGTAGATTATGTTAAGTTGTTGCTGATATCTGATATAACGGAAATTCTAAGCCTGCCAGCCTACAATTGCTCGTAAAAATTTACGGAAAAATCGCTCGTGTGACACCGCTTTTAATGTTTATCTTATTATGGTTTATAGTTATGACATCACAGCGAAGTAGAAAACCATAAACTATAGTCTATTCGCTGTAAGTAGGCAAGAAATCATGACCTCTAACCTCTGTAACTCAAACACGACTAGAGTAATCGAGCTAATATTTGTACCATTTGGGAAGAGTCGGTCATGGAATAAATGTGGACATTTACAACCAATTTGCTCTAGCTCTTCTTGAGTTACAGAGGATACAGGTCATAATTTATCGCCTACATACAGCGAATAGACTATAGTTCGAACTCTGTATTTACCCTTAATTTTTGTGTTTATCTTGTTCTTACCCACAATGTTGAGATGTATTGTTGTTGCAAGGTGTATGTGTGTGTGTGTGTGTGTGGATGGGTGGGTGTGTCATCTGCTTTATTTACCTACATCAAACCTTTGCCCTTATCCACAATGTTGGCCTCCTGATGAGTTATATATTGCTGCAGGGTTGGTGTGTACTCTCATCTGCCGTACACCTCAGAAGGCCCTCGGATGGTACAGCTGGCATACTGGACAGAGACTCAAGGACTAGTCTACCTCAGTCACCCCACTCTCTTCCCTCAAAAGTTCACCAGGTAAGTGTTTTTGTTCCCATTACAATCACAAGTTATCATATTAATTGGAAGTAAATGGCAACAGTGTTTACATATTTTTTAATTTGTTTATTATTGTATTATCTATGTGGATGACGGAGACAAAAGGCAGAACTGCCTGTGACGAGTGCCTCTCCCAGAGTTGAAAGAGTGACAGGGCCAAATTTAAGGAATGTGCGAGCCAAAATGCCTGGACATACAGAGTTTGAAGTAATTTAAGTCATAGGATGAGGGGCTGATGGGTTCAGGGAGAGAGGTCCAGAGCTCAGCTGTTGAATAGAAGAAAGATTGGGAATATCGTTTCACTCTTTTGGAGAGTAGCACAGAGTAGGGGTGGGATTGTGTTGAAAGATGGGTAGCACAGTAAGTGCTACCATAATAATACCAAAGTATTTTTAAATAGTTTTCATATGAAAGTAAATATGATGCTAAGAGTATATGTAATGCCTATTAAACAGCTTCCATGGTGCGAGACTAAACGTGACAGCCAAGACTTATGCTCCGTACTGGGTGAAGGAAGGCAACAACAACAACAACAACAACAGCGCCACATACTCCGGGATGGATTACAAGTTACTGGTAGCTCTCAGTCACGCCCTCAATTTCTCCATCGCTGTTTTGCCTGCACCCACTTGGAAGGACGTTAGTATCTCCTCTTTAAGGGGACAGTGGTTATTTTAGGGGGTCTATTTATTTATATATTCATTTATTGTTTTGTTTCCTCCCTAGACCACCATCAAACTTAAAAAAAAACATCTCTTAGATCCCCCTTCGAGATTAATTTGTACATTTTTCGGTAGAAAAATTTCACGATCGCAGGCCGGTTCCTCCACAATTACAGGCTCGCGACCCCTAAAGGGCCCGAAAGATCTTAATATTGACAAAGAAATGGGTCAAAAAGCAAAAATTTATGTAATGGAACTATCGAGAGTCCAGCCGTGCTATGCAGGTCAAACTCTATATGGACTCCCTGTACTCCAACCGGGTGGGGAGGGTAAATATTACAAAAACTAGTCATAGCTTAAGGGGAGGCAGACCGTTTTTCTGGACCCCCTTCTCCCTCGTGTTTAGTTCGATTATTTTTTAGATTTTTAGACGTTCGGCCCATTTATTTGGCGATTTTAAGACCTTTCGTCCCATTTCGTTATAAATTTTAAGACCTATCAGCCATTTAGGTGTAATTTTTTCCTGGCGAGTGATAGCGAGCCTGTAATTGTAAGAGGAACCGGCCTTCGGCGGGGAAATTTTTCTACCGGAAAATGTACAAACTTATCCTATCCATGGGGATGTTTTTCTAAGTTTGAGGGATGTCTAGCGAGGAAACTAAGAATTTATGAATGACTGAATTTATAGGCCAAACAAACAGTCAGTGTTCCCTTAACTGTGTAATATAATATATTCTAGTGTTCCTTAGTGTGAGCTACTTATGGCGCCATTATGCCCCTCACTTCACAGTAACTTACGGCATCTTTGAGTATCTAATTTTTGGGTTATTATCCTGTCAGCATGGGTTATCATATGCCTATCTAAACACGTATTAACCCTCTCAATATAACAGGACTCATTCCTTAATTGACCACTTGCGAGTTTCAGGCTATAAGGAAGCTAAGACTGTAAACATAAATAATTTTAAAAAATGCAATAATAATGTACTGTAGGTGTCTGATGGGTAGAAAGTAGGATGGTTTTGGTTTTATGTATATATCAATGTACAGTCGCGCTAATAAGTGATGTCTCGGCACCAAGTATGTTTTGATCAATAATTGGTATCAGCAATATCTAAGCTTCATTTCTTCATATTTAGTTAAATATACAAACATGTTCCTACACTTACCCACCCTATTCAACATCTGACAGACATAAACACAGCACAGAGCAAGCCAAACTTAATGACAGCTGGGACATGACTTATTAGCGCGACCGTACTATGACCGTATTTCAGCTTGTGATTCTGCTAAATATTGATGTCCACAGCTCTTGACTTTCTTATAGCCTGAAACTCACAAGTGGTCAATTATATGTTGGTTACTTGTTGTTGTTGTTGTTCCCCAAGCTGCCTGGCCAAACAGCCCCAAGTCCCCGAGCAAGGCCAAGGCCATAACCGAGCGCCCCCACAGGATCCTCCCTGCCGACCACAATAAAGCCTGGGTGACCGAAGCCACTCCATGGCGGGGAGCTGAGGAGGGTGCGGAAACGCCCGGGAAACCAAAGCCCCACCCAGGGCCCTGTGCCCCTCAGCAATTATGAAGAGAAAGTTGAAGTTGTTAGTTACTAGCAGCCAATTGTTTAGTCTGTTTAGAAAGGAGTTGTCGAAGGCAGAGGGTAATTGAGCCAGACTTTAATTCTTCGATTTAATGAGGGCCTTCCAAATCTGACTAAAATCGCTTACTGTTAATAAATTAAGGGGACCACCTCGCCTTTCTCTGTCTCTTTGTTTTCTCTCTCTTTGGGTTGTATTCATTCGGCCCCTTTCAGCCTACTGTTTTTAGACTTTTATCCCCATCCATGTGTCTATTTTTTTCCTGGCGAGCTATAGCGAGCCATCATTCTTTGGAGAAATCAGGCTTCGCCGGAAACATTTGTATATTGAAATATTTACACATTTAGCCTGCTGTCTAATTCTTAATCCTAAATATGCTGGATTGCTATTGCTCGCCAGAAAGAAAAAAATAGACGCCTGGTTGGGGATAGAAGTCTAATCAAAAGTAGGCTGAATGGGGCCAAATAGATGCAACCCAGAAAGAGAGAGAAAAATAGAGAAAAAGAGCGAGGTAGTCACCTTAAGGGGAGGCAGACCGTTTGTTTGGCCTATTAAATCATTTATTCATATACTTTTTTTTTTTCCTCCCTAGACCTCCATCAAGCTTATAAAAACACCCCCTAGACCCCCTTCAAGATAAATTTGTACATTTTTCGGTAAAAAAATGTCCCAGCCGAAGGCCGGTTCCTCTTGAAATTGCAGGCTCGCTATCGCTCGCCAGGAAATAATCGACACCTAAATGGCACGAAATGTCTTAAAATTGACAATGAAGTGGGGCGAAAGGTGCTAAAATCGCCAAACTAATGGGCTGAATTTCTTAAAGTCTCAAAACTAGTGGGGCTAAATATTAGGGAGAAGGGGGTCCAGAAAAAATGTCTGCCTCCCCTTAAATGAACACCGTTTTTGTATTGTGAAGGGGTTATTATTAACAATATTCCCTTCTTCATATACCAGGTGACGGATTTGGTCGAAAACCGTACATCGTTTATGTCTTCCCAGTGCTGGGCCGTTATTTACAGTCGACTGGAGAAGTAAGTCTCTCTCTCTCTCTATATATATATATATATATATATATATATCTGTCTTTGTCTCTGTCTCTGTCTCAGTCTCAGTCTCTGTCTGTCTCTCTCTCTCTCAGAATATCCTAAAGTCAGACCGACTTAATCTGACATTGCAGAACCAGTTTTAAAAGTATTTTAAGTAAAACGAAAAAGAATACTATCACAGTCTGCTTATAAATTCTGATAATAATATTCCTTTAACCTGGACAATCATAAAAGACGAAATTCCTCCATCCAAAATTAATTCCAATAAATGCAAATACACAACGAACAAAACAAAGCTGAAGATTTTAATACCTTCGCAGCAAATATAGGGAATACACGCTAGAAATGCTGTGCAATCAAGAAAAACAACACAATCCAGAGTAGCCGCCATCAGGATATCAGAACAACAAGGGCACAAGATTTCATACACCCATACTGTGACGCACCCTAATTACCCGGAAGCCAACCAAGCACGATGTGGCAACCACCCAGATGGCTACTGCCAGCCCCCAAGAGAGACCTCATGCACCATAAGACATTTTAGACCTCAATGCAACATTGCGGCGTGTAGAAAGAGATTGTATGGAACTAGTAAGAGGAAGTTACTTGGTGAGGCGAAATTCTTTAGACTCTACTCTTTCGAGAAGTGCAGTATGAGTGGAACCTCTCCACACATGCGAACAATATTCACTACATGGGAGCACTGTGCCCCTATACAGAGCAAGAAGCTTTGCAGGGTTGAAGAACTCACAGAGACTGTTGAGCACACCCAACTTCTGGGAAGCAGTTTTAGCAAGAGTGGCAATATGATCTTTCCAAGAGAGGTTGGATGAAAAGATACACTAAGAATATTATGAGAAGATGAAGGGTTGATTTGTGTATTGTTGAAGACTAATTGTCACCATAATAACGAAGCACCTACACAAATCAAAATCACTCGGCTCAGACAATATTTTCCTTCTCTTCATTAAAGATTCTCTATTTGTTATTGCCTTCTATATAACATTTACCATAAACACCTCTATCGTTACCGATCTCTTTCCTACCCTATGGAAACATGCCATAGTTACCCCTCTTGTTATGCTAGACAAAAACAATTATTGTGGATTTTTCTAATTGGGAGAAATCAGTAGTTCAATACAATACAAACAAATACAATACAAATACAATACAAACATAAGGTGAGTTATACAGATAGTACAAGGCAATGTTATATTTATACAAAGAATATATCTCTCAAATCGAGATGTTACACATGGAAATCAATAATCAATAATCACTAGTAAATACTGTAATCTTCACTTTATTTAAGTATGGCGAGCAATTCAGTGACTTCTTCGACTTTGATCTAAGAGCCGCGACACTCCTTCGGGAAGGTTTTACTAGGCGAATGCGACGCTCGTTTTTGTTATTTATTTATTTTATTTTTTTAAATCTATTCTATCTATCTATCTATTGCCTGACGCCGTGATCCCCGAAGGGGTGGCCACGAACGAACCGCCCCCATGCACCTCTGTCCCCAGTCAGTCGACGCCCCTCCCCCCAACCAGCACCACCTTCGTTCATGTACTTCCTCACTCCATCCTTCCACCTCATATTCGGTCTACCTCTCCCCCTCTGTCCCTCCACCTCGCTCTCATACACCCTCTTAGTCATTCTCTCGCTTTCCATACGTTCCATATGGCCGAACCATCTCAAGTTGTTCCTTTTCACACTTTCCAGCACATCTACCTCCACACCACACCTCCTTCTTACTTCCTCATTAGTCTGTTTATCCCTCCATGTAACTCCGCACGCACTCCTTAAGTAATTCATTTCCACTGCTCTCACTCTTGGTCTGAGTCTCTCAACCAACGTCCATGCTTCGCTTCCGTAAGTCAGTGTCGGGATTACCACACTGTCATGCAAGGACTTCTTCACTTCCATACTGACCACCCTATTTCTTGTTACTGCTTTTAGCGTTCCTACAACCCTCTTCCCCTGTTGTACCCTCTCCCGCACCTCTTCATCCATAGTCCCATCTTTACTCAACACACTGCCCAGATACTTAAAAGAGTTGACGATCTCCATAGCCTGACCGTTCAGCTTCACCTCACACTCTGTGACTTCACCCCTTTCGAAGACCATAACCTTGCTCTTCCCCGTATTTACCTTCAAATTCCGTTTTTCGCACACTGTTCCAAACTCATTTACCAGACCCTGCAACTCCCATTCATTATCACTCATCAGAACTGTATCATCCGCAAACAGCAGTATAGGTAGCTTCCACTCAATTCCCTCCCTTTTCAGCGATACACCAACATCCACTGCTCTTGATAGTATTTCTTTCATAACTCCATCCATATATACAGTAAACAAACACGGGGACATCACACACCCCTGTTTCAAACCAACATTCAGGTCAAAGAACTCGCTCTGCTCACTCTCCACACGTACTGTCCACACGTAAATCTATTACTTGCTACTATTCCAACATAGCGAGTACTACCCCGTTAAAGCCGATAACTCGCAAGTGGTAAATAGTGCGTTTCCTGCAGGTGGGACTACGTCCAGGTGGTGGACTACACTCCCGTGGTATTCGCCCTGGCCAAGCCTGTGATCCGGCCGAGCTGGCTCAACTGTTACTATCCCTTCCATGATGAAGTGTGGGTGGCTGTCCTCGCCTCAACCATGGTCGTCAGCTGCCTTCTCGTTCAGGTTAGCCCCTTCAGTAAACGAGAACGTATTTCTCCATTATATTTTGGCTATTGTTAACTCTGATATCTAATTTGGATGGAGGTTATGTTTTCGCCTCTGTCTGTCTGTTTATTTGTTTGTCTGTAAGCAAGATATCTCACAAAGTTATGATTTGATTTTCACGAAATTTGGTGTGCAGATAGGACATGCACCAAAAAAGAAGTGATTCAACTTAGAAAGCGATCCAGAGATATTCGCGGAATTTGGTGGGCAGATAGGATATGCTCTATGAATTTTACGAAATTTGGTGGTCAGATAGGATGTGCGCCAAAGAAGAAGTGATTCATTTTAGTAGGTGATCTGGATCATATCCTGGAACCCAGATCCAGAAGAAAATTTAGACCTATGTTAACCTATTGGATGCGGGAGACTTTCCCAGGCGCCATGGCAATTTACAGCAATCTACAAGCTTTTCAAGCCTCTTAAAGCCTGTAAAATCGAGTGCGAGGGAGCGAGAGCGCGACAGGCCACCCCTCCTTCTCCCAGCCAGCCGGCCGGTAAACTGAAGGCTCTGAGTCAGAGTCTCGCTAGATATACAGTGCTGCCAAAGGCAAAAACAGGGCGACATTAGCGAGAATTGCTCATTTTAGAGAATGTCTATTGTAGCGCTGCAGGTGAACACCGCGAGCTACGTAGCTCGTTCTTGCGTAATTTTAAAGCCATTTTCTTCTAGTACATTTCATTTCATTCAGACACTTGCCTAATCAATCAGGAGTGTCTGAATGAGCCCTAATATGGCGGAAATAGGCGGAAATATGCCCGCAGTGTAAGTGTTATAATGGTAATGAACGAGTCACCGTAGGCGAAGTAATACTTTCTACTGATTGCCCCTCTAGTTAGACCATACTATGCAGATTAGGAAGGATTTCGTGAGATCAAAGGAGTAAATTTTATCAGAATCAACCCTCTGGCTTTCAAAATTCCGTCCTAAACTTAATTAAATTGTCTAATGATAGCCAAAATATTTGTAAGAAGATTATCCTATAGACTATTCGCTGTAAGTAGGCGAGAAATCATGACCTCTAACCCTCTGTAACTCAAAAACAACTAGAATAATCGAGCTCATATTTCTACCAGCCGGCACCCCTCCTCCCACCCAACTCTCTGCCCTTCCACTTCACTCTCGTACTCTCTCTTTCTCATTCTCTCGCTCCTCATACATTCTACTTGACCGAACCATCTCAAAGTGTTCCTTTCTCGCATGCTCCAGCACATCCACATCCACACCACAATGCTATCGTACTTCCTGATTCATCTGTCTATCTCTCCATGTAACGTCAAATGCACTTCTCAGATAACTCATGTGATGAATTAATCAAACAATGTTCTTAACCCCTACTGTACCAGAGGGTATTACTATAAATGTAACCTCCAATACCACGCATTGTGACCAAAATGGCTTCAAAGTCCAGAGAGGGCAACCTCTCACCCAGAAACTTGAACGAGTACTGAACCAGCTCACCTGTGGGACCTTATAATTATACACTCTGAGAAATGTTGCCAAAGACTCAAAGCAGTGTTTACAAGTCATGGTTCCAGGTACTGCTCGGTCAGTTTCCCCAACAGCCTAGATGGCCTGGTGGCCTTATGTATTGGGTAATGAAACCACAACTGAAAATTATTACTGAAGAAACCTACACAATAAAAATTGCATAAATGTCACAATTGCTGTTGCAGAAGCTAGCTCAACTTAATAGTTTAAAAAATTGCCTAATATATCTGGTGTGCCCCTCAGATCACAGGGACAGATATGTGGGTGAGGCGGCACGGGCTGCTGAGCTCTGGTGCTGTGGTGTTGGAGGCGTTAGGTTGTCTGCTCGGCCAGGGTCTCTATGGACGCCGCTCAACCAGACAGTCCAACCACACCCTGATGGCATCCTGGCTGCTCTTTGGTCTGGTGATGGGTGCCATGTATCGCAGCAGCCTCATCGCTTCCCTCACTAGTCCAATCCTGCCACCGAGGCCAGAAACACTCCAACAGCTTGTTTCGTACATTGACAAGTAGGAAACAACAGTGCTTATCTTAACCCCTTCGACCCCAGGGATGCACGTTATGCGTCGCCTGTGTATGTAACCCACAGTCCCAGCGACGCAGCGTATGTGTCCGCCTTAATTACTCTTGTCCTATAGCACCTAGAGGGTTCAGATTTGTATGGGCACTACTTTAGGATCCCAGGGAACAATACCGATGGTTGGTAACCTCCCAAGTCCAGCCGCGTGTGTGTGGGCACGCATGGGACTGATAGGCAAGTATATCACCTACCCATCACCCAGTGATGGTGGTGACCCCTTCCCACCCCCTAGGACCTCCCAAATGACCTAGGTGATCGATTTTATGTTGTTTTTCCTTAATTACTACCACACCCCATGTGTTTTCAGGAAGATTTTTTTTTTAATTTGGCTGGGCCTGGAGTGTCATTCATTATTATATCGCTCGGGGTCCAGTGGGTTGAACAGACTGAGATTTTATCCCCAAAAAGCAGATTCCATATGTCAAAGTTATTGATGACTTTTAGACATCATGCTAATATCAGCAACTAGTGATAAGCGTGGCAAGGAAAACAAATATTGTTATGCGAGTAGATTATTTTTACTGCATTTATAATGGTTCGTTATGTTCACTATCGTGAAGCTGAGAACCTAAATTTACCAACGGGGTCAGAACTGGCTTGGATAATACAATAAGGATATCAATAAGGATATCAATATCAAGCCGGATTTCTCCATACAATGATGGCTCGCTATCGCTCGCCAGGAAGAAATCGACACCTGGGTGGGGATAAACGTCTTAAAACAGTAGGCTGAATGGGGCCGAATGGATACAATCCAGGGAAAGTGAGAAAAGGAGAGAAAGATAAAACAAAGCCGGTGACCCCCCTTAAACTCCTGTATTCTTTTCTTACACAGAGCGACCATGGAATCTTGGGGTAACTCGCGCAAACAGAGCTTTATAACATCGAACATACAGTCTTACCGAACATTGGGACGCCTCATTTATCTAGGAGTTGAAGCAGTGGATGGATTAACCCAAGCTCTCATCACTAAGTAAGTCTATTTTACCATTTGCGAGTTTCGTTCTAACTTAACCCCTTCTGTACCGACGACGTACTTTCATGTTTATTTCTACTGCATTTAGACGATTTTATGAAGCTTGGGAAGGATACAGAGTAGCTAAAAGGCTTAATTGAAATAGTATGTAGCCATTTAATTGGTAGACATCCTTCTCAAGCTTAATAAAATCGTCTAATAATGGTCAGACTATATTGAATAAGATGTCCCCGGTAGTGAAGGGGTTAAACATTAGGCTACCATAGTGCGGTGGCAATATGAACATGATTAGATTAATATCTAGTATTCGAGAATGGATTATAAGTCGTAGGCGTGTGCATAAACCTTTAACCGTCTTGGTGGTGTCAACAAATCTGTGTGTGATAACCCGGGTTCGAATCCTGGTGGATCACATAATTATTTTCATTGCTTTCATTAATTTCATTGGAGGTGTTTGGTGTTGTGGTGAAATTAATAAAAAATGGATTACCACTTGCGAGTTTCGTTCTATAAGAAAGTTGGAGCTGTAGATATTGATATTCAGCAGAATTACCAGCTAAAATACGGTTGTAACACATCTATAAATACATCAAATCAAAGTCAACATACTTTTTATACATAAAAAACCTACATTATTATTCCATTTCTATTTACCATCGACGTCTACAGCTCCAACTTCCTTATAGCCTGAAACACGCAAATGGTCAATTGTACATGCATTACAAGTAGTTCTATGTAAGTTATGGATCTTTTTATAATTTGTTTAGTTTCCTCCCTAGACCTCCATCAAACCTATAAAAACACCCATTAAATCCCCTTTTAGATTAATTTGTACATTATTCGGTAGAAAAATTTCCCGACCAAAAGCTGATTCCTCCTAGAATTACATTTTCGCTATCTTTTTTTTTAGATCCCCTTTTCCCTCATGTTAAGCCCCATTAATTTTCAAATTTTAAGATATTTGACCCCTTAGTTTGTCGATTTTAAGACCTTTCGCCTCATTTGCTTGTAAATTTGTTTTTTTAAATCTTTCGTGCTATTTATGTGTCGATTTGTTTCCTGGCGAACGATAGTGAACCTGTAATTTTGGAAGAACCGGCCTTTGGCCGGAAAATCTTTCTACCGAAAATGTACAAATTAATCTTGAAGGGGGATCTAATGGATGTTTTTTTTAAAGTTTGATGGAGGTCTAGGGAAGAAACTACAAACATAATAAACAAGTACATGAATGAGCAAATAAATACGCCCATCCCCCCCTAAATTGAATGAAAACGTCACATGATAGCAAGAATAATGGGAAACAATGCATCCCAGTATTATGGAAGGGTTAAGGGGGTAGTTTTCGCTTTATATGGACCCCCTTCTCCCTCATGTTTAGCATATTAGTTTTGAGATTTTAACCCTTTCCCGTTTTTATGACGCAGAGGTTGCCAGATTAGCAATAATAAATAGAGTTCTCTCACTCTTATAATAACCTCTCCAAAACTAGTTTTCTGCCCACAGCTAACTCAAAGACAACTGCAGAGGTTGAAGTAACTAAACAAAAGGTTTTTGAATACCCCTGATGGTAACAAAGGCTTTAAAGTATCCCTAATAGGCTCAAAATTGCGTCAAGAACGTGAGAGGGTTCAGGGTTAAGACGTTCGTTTCGTTAGTTTGACAATTGTGAGCCCTTTCGCCCATTTATTTGTCAATCTTAAGGCCTTTCGTGTCATTTAAGTGTCGATTTTTTCCTGGCTAGCGATACCGAGCCTGTAATTTTAGAAAAACCCGAGACTAATGTACAAATTTATCTTGAAAATGGGTCTACTGTAGGGGGTATTTATTTATTTGTTTAAGCTTGATGGAGGTCTAGTAAGGAAACTAAAAAATATATATATATCTCTATCTATATACTCAGGCCCAATCTCCATATTTTTTTTTTTGAGGGGGGTAGGCCAACTCAAGACAGAGCATGAATAGGGATAACACAGCAGAAAACAATGAACACACAAATTCATACACATCTAGGTCATCCAGGAGAAGACCCAGAGGCCAGGGTCACGAAGGTCCCTCCATTCACTCCCCCGGCCCATGACCACCCAGAGAGGTGCCGATCTCAGCAGGCAGACATGCAGCAGAGCCGAAACCACAAGCCCTTCCACCACACTTCCGGGCACACCTTTCATATAAACCGTCTCCCCGGGCCAGGCGCCTGATGGACTATTATCTAGTCCAACTTGCGCCCGACCCCTTCCCCCAAATGACCACGTGTTCACTCATCTATTCAAAAGCATTCTCCATTCATTCCTGTTTATTACCAATTCCCTTGCCTGATCTATAGTCATTCCTCTATCTTCCAAGGCTTGTCCTACACAGTCTCTCCATCTCAATGGGGGTCTTCCTGCCCTTCTATCTCCCCTTGTATCTGACTCACATATTCTCTTTGTAAGCCTTTCATCTTCCATTTGTTCAACATGACCATACCAGCTCAGCACCCTTGTGTCCACTCTGGCCGACAAATGCTCCTGCTGCCCCACTCTCCTACGTATCTCTTCATTCCTCAATCTGTCTCTACGAGTAACTCCACACATACTCCTCAATATATAGACCAAAAAACAAGCACTCTCCCCTTAACCCCTTCAGTACCGGCGACGTCTCTTAATATTATTCTAGCTATATATAAACGATTTTGTGCAGTTTAAGAATTATCTGTGGTAGCAAAACGGGTTGAGTGAGATAGTTCGAAGCCTTTTAATTGCTGGAGGCCCTTTTAAAATTGAATAAAATCGTCTAATAGTAGCCAGAAGAAAGTTAAAAAGACGTCGCCGGTACAGAAGGGGTTAACATTTATTTTGTACAGACAGGCACACATCGGAAACAAGATGTACCTATCACTGACGGCAGCCGAGCACTTCACCGGTATAGACGGTAGCCAACCCATCTACCTGGGCCGGGAGATTCTTGTTCCCGAGTTGCTGTCTTGGTTGGTGCCTCACGATGCTCCGTATAAGCCTGTGGTAGACAATGTTATCCTGGCCACTGCTGAGGTTAGTCAAGGATGAATTCAGATTTTTCACAAACCAACTCTACTGGTGGTCGGGGGCCGAGGGAGTGCTGGAGCGACCTTGGTGACTCTGGTCTCTGGGTCTTCTCCTGGGTGACCTACTGTAGATGTGTGTGAATTTGTGTTTTTATCTGTGTTTGTTCGTTGTTTTATGTTGTTTTTGTGTTTTCCATGTTCTTGCTCTGTCTTGAGTCGGCCACCCCCAAGGAAAAAAAAAATAATAAAATAGAATGAAATAGAAAATAAAAGTAAAAATAGGAAATATGGGATTGGGCCTGAGCGTATAGATAGATAGATAGATAGAACTTTACTTCTAAGATACCAGCCCTCGTTATTAGATGTGGAGGAGTGAGGGCTGCGTAAGCTATACTGTATGTATGGGTGTCTTAAACTGCTAAAGGGAGAGGTATTGGAGTGAGTAGTCGCATTAGGTTTTCACACATTTATTGTAATTACGGTGATTGAAGATATAGAGCATAAGAGTCCCAACATGACACAAGAATAATTATCAGGCAGTTTATTTACCTGGGGTTCACCTTAAGGAGGTTACTCGTAGCAAGGTCAAATGGTAACAATTAGGTATTCACTTTATTTTATATACCTGTACAAATCAGAACCAGGACAATAATATATACACGACATAAACAGAATTAGACAAAGAAGATATATGTTAAATGATCAAGAGTGATGCTCGTGTGTGGTTAGAATAAACGGGGGTTTCTAGCTGGACTCTAAGAACATACAAGGTAAGGCAGAGTTTAGCTATCTATGAGTAGGCAGTGGCTAGATGACTGAGTGGTCATTCTGGCATGTGACAATCTACTCATAAGATGGCGATATTAATTCTGATAGTGTACTGAAGGTTTGACTTAGAATTACGACTAATTGAATGCAAGTTACGTTAAGAGAGGGCCTGATAATCTCAGCAGTTAGGCTGACCGAGATAAGAAAGTACTTTTACGTCCAACAACGAATGGCTTCGGCAGTGAAACTGACCGAGGGACCAGGAGATATTGAATTCTCCTTATTTTCTACCACACTGAGAATTTGGGCTTTCGGAGCACCTAAGGAGGTCATTGACACTCAGCTCAGGAGGAAGGATGGGTTTTCTGGACCACTTTCTCCCTCATGTTTAGCCCCATTAATTTTCAGATGTTAAGATGTTTGCCCCATTAGTTAGTCGATTTTAAGACCTTTCGCCCCATTTCTTCGTCAATATTTAGACCATTCTTGCTATTTAGGTGTCGATTTTTTCCCTGGCGAACGATAGTGAGCCTGTAATGTTGGAAGAACCGGCCTTCGGCCGGGAAATTTTTCTGCCGAAAAATGTACAAATTAATCTAGAAGGGGGATATAATGGATGTTTGTTTTTAATTTCATGGAGGTCTAGGGAGGAAACTAGAAAAATAATGAATACATGCAAAAATCGAGTTTACTTCTATTAATTAATTTATTTATTTTTGTTTTTGCTTTTTTGTAAAGCCTGATGAGGCTGATGGAGGTCTAAGGACGAAACTATAAAATAGTAAAAAGATAAAACAATAATAAACTAAATACGGCCATATCCCCTTAAAACATGACAACTTGTATGTCAGGTGTGGGGTTCGAACCCACGCACTCTCACGAGTACCAGAGCTTAAGTCTGGCGCCTTAGACCACTCGGCCAACCTGACTCATGGTAATATAAATATCATGAGCTTTATTGATGCTCAGATTTTATTAATTCATGTATATATTATTATTTATATTGTTGTTTTTGTCGTTTGTTATTATTATCATTATTATTATTAGAATCATTTATTTTTAATTATTGTTATTATAATTATTATCTGTATTAGTATTAGTATATTATAATTATATTATTATTATTGCCAGTATTTTTTTTATATGATTATTATGTTTTATTTTATAATCATTATTATTATTATTATTATTATTATTATTATTATTATTAGTAGTAGTAGTAGTATCCTTTAGTTTCTGTTTCCACCTTCGCAACATAATAAATATCTTAATCCTTCTTTTTCTGTTTCTATCTCTCTCTCTTTTTCTCAGCAGAAAATAAAAATCAATGTAGTAGTAGTAATAGTAGTAGTAATAGTAGTATTTTGTCCTGTGTATATACTTTAGTTATATATATTTATGTTTATTTGTTATTTTTTTTTTTTATTATTTTTTTTTTACTGTTATCATTAAAGTGAGAAAGAATACGTTTTAGGGAGGAAGGCATAAGAGGAAACAATTGAACAAACCACAATATTATGTAGATAACTAGTACTGAGTCGGGGATATACATTTAGTATGGGGTGAAACGTCTTAGGATCTCCAAATTTATGGAACGAAACAGAAAGAATCCCCTTTGATCAAATACGGTTAAGGGAAGATGTTTTTTTTTCTTTTTCATATATTATTTTTTTAGTTTCCTCCCTAGACCTCCATCAAACTTAAACAAAAACATCCATTAGATCCCCTTACTAGATAAATTTGTAAATTTGTTGGTAGAAAAATACACCTAAATAGCACAAAAGATCTTGATATTGACAAAGAAATGGTGCGAAAGATCTTAAGATCGACAAACTAATGGGGCAAACATCTTATCATCTGAAAACTAATGGGGCTAAACATAAGAGAGAAGGGGGTCTAGAAAAACGACCCATCTCCCCTTCAGCCGTATAAAATCGTCAAATAATCCCCAGAATATAATTAACTCCTTGAAGATTATAATATACAGCTTAGGAAGGATCTGTGGTCATTAAAAGGGTAAAGGCTATCTCAAATAACCCTCCTACTTCCATATAGATACACCCTTCCTGATCTAAATAAAATCGTCTAATAATAGCCAGAAAACAGAAGGAATGCGTCATCGTATTTTCTAAGGATTAAGTAATAAATATCTGGTACAACTTACTTGTTAATTATTGAATAAGTAACTTATAACTATTTACAGTATTTGTTAAATATTCAACAAGTAGCTAAGAAATAAGAAACAATATACCGGTAGTTGGCGAGTTTGAAATAACTAATATATATATATATATATATATATATATATATATATATATATATATATATATATATATATAATATTATATACTAATAGCAAGAGTTATTACTTGTTTTCTGTAGATTTTAAGTATTGAAAGGCCCAGAGGGGTTGGAGAACTGAGTCGAGATGAAGAAATCCAAGATTGTCTTATAAAAAAATCCCCGATTGATTTCTGGGGCAAAACCCTCATGGTAACGATGGATAATTTCATCCGAGATCAACTTATCTATTTTGTGCAGTTGATCCTTAGTTAAACATGGTTCACACATACAGGAGTGTGAGCTAGAATCACTGGGAGTATGGCAAAATTTGGGCTCGCGCTCTTATTCGCAGTGAAAATCGATGACTCCTAGTGACTCTATCCGACTCCTGTTAGACTCCCTGCCAGGTGCGGGCAGTCGCAGTGGGTTGGCCATGTCCGGCAAAATTTCACCCCTGCACGAAATTTAGGCCACGAGTCCGACAACTCTCATTGACTCGTTGACTCCTATCTACTCCTATATACTCCCAATGACTCTCATTGATTCGTAAATTACTCTAACATGACTCTCGATTTTTTTTTAGTGCGCCAGTGACTGGGACTGGACGTGAGTCAACAGGAGTCAACGCGAGTGGGATAGCCACCAATTGGCGGAGGAAACTCAGTAGGAGTAGAAGAAGAGTACAATATGAGTCACCAGGAGTTGTAGGGGATGAAGTAGGAGTTCGGAGGAATGCAATGGGAGTCAGTGCGAGTTAAATATAAAATGACCGTTAAATACAAATATGTAAAGCAAGTCACTGGGAGTGACTGGGATATAAGTAGGTAATACATGAGAGTCAATGAGGGTTACGGGGAGTTCACGGGAGTCAAGGGGAATCAAGGAGAGTCACCGCGCATGCTCTCCAAGCGGCTAGTGTACTGCGAGTGGTAGTCTGCGTCGACGAGTGCCATGAGGATGATGGAATGGAAGCCCTTCTAGTTGTAATATTCTGAGCCTCCATTGGGTGGACATCTGATGGCAACATGCTTCCCGTCAATGGCTCCGACTGCATGGTGAAAGTACCAGCATTTGGCGAACAGGCTAGCCACCTCCCTCCACTCTGCAGGTGTTGTGGGGCACCACAGCACCTCGGACTGGTACTCCACGACAATGGCTTCGCAGGATCCCGGGACGATGAGGGAGATAGTGTTGCGGGCCACACAGAAGGAATACTGGAGGCTGACATACGTATCACCTGTGGCAAGGTAGCGGAGTGTTATGGCAATACGTATGCCATGTGTTAAAGCCTGCCGCCAAAATGTGTCCTTTTTTCAATCCTGGAACCATCACGTGCCACCAACTCCCGGGAACATGGCACTGTCGACGCGCCGCAGCAAGTTCCTGAACCCCCTGCGATCCTCTGTCTCCAGCTCCTGCATCAGTTGCTCATATATCCCGTACTGTGGGAGTCTCAACAGCCACCGCCTTGCCCACACTGTCCTTGGTCTCCTTGCTCCTCGTTGATGGATGGCTTGCCGTTGCAACTCTTCCTCTTCTTCCAGGGCCTCCAACTGCAGCTCAAGTTGCAGAAGATGCACCCTCCCTAGGTCCTGCTGCCTCCTCTGAGACATGTTGTGTGGGTGCTGTTGTGTCTAGTGGGTGGTGGTTGGTGTCCGTGTGGCGGTGGTGAGTGTCCGTGTGGCAGGGGAGAGCTTGGGGACACCTTATATATCCGCCAGGTGCACAGTGGGGGGCCATCCCTGACATAATTGTAACGCAATCCCTACACATCCCAGTGATTCTCGTAGACTCCCAATAACTCGTATATTACTCCTCCTAACTACCACTGACCCATGCCTTACTCACATTGACTCCTTGTGACTCGCAAGTACTGTACACTCCCGCTGACTCCTACTCTGTCATGGTGCCACGTGGAATTTTGGACACTCGTGCTCACACTCTTGTATGTGTGAACTAGGCTTTACTTAACGCATAAGTGCAAAATCCTATAGTTATTTCTATATCAAAGGATTGTGTATCATTTGTTGTTAGTTTGATCCTAGAGTCGAAGTTGTGTTCAACCCTTCCTCCGTGGATGTCAAAGTCGACCGACTATTCGTTGCGATGGAACGAAACCTCCGGGTTCGACTGACCGCTTCTAGAGGGGTCGAGGGATGATTGTTTGGTTGCTTCCTCTAAGGTGAGTGAAGAGAAAAAATAAATAGGTGAAAGGCCTGAGCTTTATGTGCAGTACCTGCAAAGTTAATTCATACTAATTAGTATGTGCCGTAAAGTCCGGGTTAATGTCAACATTTGTAACCATGTTGTGACGGAGGAGGATCACCTCGATCATAACCTTGTATGATGGTAGACTCAGGTCGATCTGCCGGGGACAAAGACTCTTGACGACACTTCTTCTGATCGGTTGAGATGGGTGGTGGGTCGGTATGGGCATGGGACGGAAAGTCTTCAACAACAAGTCCACAGGTGGCGTGGCCCTGCGGGTTGGTTCTTATATGTTCCTTCTATTGAACAACTGTCACATACAACCCTGCCAGTACCACAGTCACCACCACCGCTACCCACACTCAGGTGCCCTGGTATATATATTCTACCCAGCCAAAATTCCCGGACTTCCAATCATCCGCACATTTTTGAAACTCCAGATACCTTAAGTGAGACATGAAGGGGAACCAGGAACAGCCATTCAAGAAGGACCCACACTATCCCTTCAAGCTAGTATCATCAGGCCTATTTAATTTTATCAGCAGCGAACCAATGATGGTCAACCGGAGCCCTCTCTTCCAGGGCCTCATATATTCTCCTTTTGCTTCCAACACTTTCGTGCCACCATCCGCTGATCCAGATGAAGGCCAACGCGATGATCAGCAAGATGATTTTACCAATATTCATTATACTGTAGATCTAATGTCTTGTAGATTTATATAGGCTACTATTATAGTAGCCTATTGTATAGTATTATATAAGGTCATAATTATCTTCAGCTGTCTCACCCGATCGTATTGTAAACGCAGCAGCGAGTGAAATGCTTGTTATAACTTTGAACACCAGGCACAAACTGAATTA
Organism: Paralithodes platypus; assembly: GCA_032716605.1. Classification (NCBI taxonomy): domain Eukaryota; kingdom Metazoa; phylum Arthropoda; class Malacostraca; order Decapoda; family Lithodidae; genus Paralithodes; species Paralithodes platypus. Next base: position 33,357,495 of record CM064502.1, on the reverse strand, counting down.
AAGTTAAATGTCCGTCCATCTCCTGCTAAAATATCAGTTTTCTATCAATAAGTATAAGGGCAAAATAGTGAATAATACTAATAATAATAATATTCGTCAAGGCCAAAATTTCGACCCTCGTTGTCCACGCTTGCCGTCCTAGAAGTATTTTAGGGAAATATTGAAAGTCTGCAAATGTATTTTATTAGGCAACGAGACTAAATTATTTTACGCTGAATATGTTTGTACGAGCACGACTGTCAAGTTCGGTCGATTGCCGCTTGAGGTCCCCACTAACACCACGCGACATGAATGGAACCGAGTATTTCCGATGTCTGAATTCTCGGCCAATCAGCAGTACTCTAATTTGTTTATTTGAATGACAGCCAATGAAATTCAAGCATTTTATAAATTCATACCTCGGCTCCCTCCCTGCATCCATTTTAAACGCTCGTACCATGGTGCTGTACAGACATAATCTCGCTCTTTATCGTGTTATTATGGGTTTTGGTGAACGAAAGGCCAAAGTGCTTTAACCTACTATATATATTTCGAGAGTATGGATTAAATCCTATTTCTAAAGACCGTGTAACGTGCTTAAAACCGTGTTCTTTACGTTCAGACACGGCCATATTCAAGTGCAAGTGAGTGCAACCTACCATCACAGTGAAAGTAAGTACTGTATAGCCTACCATAATGTATTACTAATTGGTTACTAGGTTAGGTTAGGTAAGTTAAGTTAATTAGTTATGTACACAGTCCACTTCTATGGGGAATTTTCAGAGGGATTGAATGAAATTTTTGCCCATATTCGATCCACTTCTTTATAATTAGGTATAGGCTGTTTCTGTTATTGAGGAAAGAGCTAAAACGTGTAATATGCCAACACTTACCCAAGTAGCCTATCATACATATTTACCCAAATAAACTCTTTACAAAATACCGCCATTTTCCAAATAGAGTGACTGGGTAAGTTTTTGTGATATTTGGGTAAGTGCTCCAACATTCGTTATAGGCTGTATTTGTTGCATTTTTCTCAATATAAAAACAGAGTCCCTTATAAAAATAGTGAAATCTGGCCAAAATTTTAATCCAATCCCTCTGAAAATTCCCGAAAAAAGTGAACTGTTGAGATAGAAAAATTCACCAATATAATAATAATAATTTCAGTTCAAGTTGCTTTGTAGGAGTTATCCCATAAAATGTATAATATTCGTTTTCTGTCAATCAATAAATTTAAGATAAAATTGGATTTCATGAGTAACTCTGTTATTATTATTCGGCCTGACTGACATAATTAATCGAGTATAAGTTTGTTCATCCATCGTAACTAATATAATGTAAAACTTAATTATTCGTAATTTTGTAATTGCCCCCAAAGCGAATTTGGGTCAATATGTATAGGCTATAGCACACGTGACAATAGGCCTATTGGTAAACAATTAATCTCAAAGGCATGTGATTAAGCAATTTTTTTCCAAATTATTGATATAGGTGTCAGTCCCAGGAAACTATTATACTACATATTATATGTATATTTACCTTTCAATAGTTTGTTTACACTGGGAGAGCTCTTTTCCGTGTCTCTCAGTCAACAACTGAGATATCTGGTGGCGAATGCAATGTACCCTACCATAATTCTTGCCAAGTAGGCCTACAATCGCATCTCGACCAATTACGATGCAGTCCACTGACACGTGATGTTTATCGACCAATCAGGTGATGCCATGCTTGGGTAGAGAGCTGGTCCCGGATTTAACCCGCTTAATTAGTTTGACGATGGCCAGCCTGTGTAGCCTACAGGGTGCGAGGGAGCCGATCAAACTTTTTTCCACCGTCTTAAATTTAAAAACAATCAGGCTGCTTTAGACATGTTCACCTCCCATGGTTGCCTTCCAATAAGTGTAACCTGTCCAATGTGCAATATCTGTGTTTCAGTAGCCTACTCTACAGTAATGGAAATTAATTGAAAAGGGACTTCCAAAGTCAACATAGGCTAAACCTATGATGGTTCCATATCTTATTTTGATTATACTGCATTTATTATTGTGTGTGCCAATGTTGATACCTTTATCAAGAAATGCACAATTCTTCTACCTAACTGCTTCGCTATCCTATATATGTGTGAGTATTTATATTATGTGTGAAATACAGGAGAAACGAGAAAACCCCAAGAGCACAAACAAACAAGCAAGAGAGGAACAAGGAGAAACAAGACAGAAAGAGACAGACAAACACACACCAGACGAAACAAGGAAGAAAGCAACAAAGCACACCACAACAACGTCAGGGTCAAGGCCAGAGATCCCGACCAGGAAGGAAGATTGTCGCATCGCAACAACAGACAAAGTCAAACGAAAAAGAGAGAAAAGGGACGAAAGGCAGAGAGAGAAGGCGAAACGAGTACAGTGATAATCCTCGGGTCAAGGCCAAGGACTCCAGCCAGGAGGGATTACTGCCGCGTCCCAACAAGGGGACAACGAGCCCCAAAATGGCCGACAAAAGACAGTGATAGACCTCCCCCCCCCGCCCCCGAAAGTGGTGTATTCACAACCCTTCTAGAACCCTCCATTCACACTATGTAAAATGCCTAGAAATATTATTGTATTTAAGTATATATGTTTAACTATACAACCATCTCAGGAAGAGATCAAAAGGGAAGACACCGATTATCTCTCCACATTTACGAGGGTATACGTACGTAACCCCATGCCCAGAAATTTTATTGATTTATATATGTTACTTTACCTATGTTCGCTATGACAAATTACATACCACCATCAAGAGAGGGGTACAGGAAAGCCACCTAGTATCTCTCTACACCACGAGTGTTAAGTAAAACCATACCCCGTTATTCTTGCCTATTATCTCTCTACCTTACAAGGATATATGTTGTTACGACCGGGACTACGAATAAAACAAGGGCACTCAATGATTGGACTAGTAATAGGGCACTATGCAACAACGGTACGCTAGATCCAAGCCCTCAAACTTTTATGCCGGCGACCAAAACAACTATACCCTCCAGGGTTAATCTGCGATAGCGGGGTATCCTTAACTGGGCATAAATGTACTCTACTTCAGGCTAACCTGCACTGGTATAGCCTGATATCAAACAAGATGTAAGTTACGTTAAAATGCATAAAAAGGAATCTATGGAAAGATCAATTAAATCACTGCAAGATTTAATACAATATAAAGATGCTTCAATACAGTTACTCTAAACAACAATAAACTCTTCACTCCTATCTGAAAGAAAGTGAAGTATAGTCCTACAGCATAGACCTGGAAACTTCTGAAGAAAGTCTGATGCTCATAAGATGCTCGTACTGATTTAGAACTATATAAAGGCAGGAGGCAGGACACCACACGTGTAAATCGAATACACTAAAAGATAGGACATATAATGTTAACTGACACAAGAATACTATAAATGCGCAACGGTAGCAATGCTCGCCACTTAAAGAAGTACTTACTCATCAACGAAACAGTCTGCTATGGTTGTGTGGCTCAGCAACAACCTAGACTAATAAATGCTGTGAATAATAATGCACACATATCAAAGAGCTTATATTAAATACTAACAAGTGTCTACTCGATTAATAATGTCTAGCTGGGATACTCTAGGTATGGAACTGGGGTTGAGCAAGACAGGCTCATAGCCTAGCGATATCCTTAAGACTGCATCCTTTAAGTTACGTTAATTGACTAGGGGGCTCTCTCGATAGATCCAGATCACAAGTATCTGGTTCTATCCTGGCGACCCTCTAAAGACAAGCAAAGAGGCAGCAAAGTGTGGAACTGGTACAGGCCAAAACCCTCAGTCAACACAATGCTGCACTCGCAAAGGACGCAACCGAAAAGACAACCCAGGCTACCACAGGACCGGTCGAAGTCGTGTAGGTATAAGCAAACCGTACACACATCGGAGACAACGACTACAGTTACCTTATCCCAGTCTAGCATTAAATAAAAGAGCAGAAACACTAAATCAATAATGGAGACACACAAAGTTCTTAACCTATACTAACTAAGAACCCTCAAACCTATTCTAAGTACATGTAAATATCTCTGAGGACGGCGCATGCAATACAATGGGCCGGCTACGAAAACCGTATGCAGAACCCAAGGGGAGTGTTGTGCAGTTAATAAAGGTTAGAGTATGGAAAGAGAGAATCGAGTGAGAGAAAGTGATAAAGGTGGTGATCGGGAGAGAGTATGCAAAGGGATGTTAGAAGCACGCGCGCCAAGCCTGTCCTGACGAGGACAGCTCCTGGGGCCCCTCACAGGACAGCTCCTGGGGACCCTCATGGAGGAGGTAAGTTACACAGGAGACCGCAAAGGCGCGATGGTCGGCCAATCACGGGCAGAGATGTCACAAGACAGCAGACGTCATAGGACACAGCCAGACACGCCGTCCAATAGCCACCGAGAGGCAGGAATGCACCCGTACATACAGACACTTACTACCTCCTCGCTCTGAAAGTCTTTATCATTCACACGCTGGTACTATTATCACTACTGTTGATATAAAATATAACCCGTTGTCACAGACGAAAACAAAGACCACCACTGGACTGTCTGTGGCAATGCGATTACTAGGAAAGAAAGAACAACATTCTCTGATAACTATAGCCCATTTCGATGTCCCTGGCTAGCGCTAGTGGCCAACGAGAGGCGATTCTGCCAACGCTGGTAGACGTCACACCCCGCCCAAAATATGGGTCGCTCAACATTAGGCGAGCACCATATCTGACAAGGCAGAATGCTGACAAGACCCGCCACACCTAGCCACTCCACCAGAAATGAAATGCAAAGCTCAATCTTAAATAAAACAACATATTAGCATAAAGAAAATCTTACAACCCCTCCCAAACACAATAGTATAATTTAGCCTGCTATGCTCCCTGAGCGAGCTTCACAGAGCCCAGCCTACTAAGTGAAAGACAGGTTCAACTTAGGACTTTAGCTATAAAATTGGCAACTTACAATTAACTATCAAAAAGAAAGAGTTTTTTTTTGTGATTTTGTATTTAATTTTAACGTTGTTTTTGACGGCTGTCTACAGGGGCAAGCCTGGTTTTTCTCCACTCAAACCCACACACCTGTGGTGATCTATGCCGGATCCTCCACCCTCGACACACAGTCTGCAATCACATTCTCACAACCGGCAATATGGCGAATGTCTAGATTGTATTCTTGCAACATGAGTGACCAACGTGTCAGCCTCATATTCCGGTTGTGGAATTGGTTCAGAAATTTAAGAGGGTGGTGGTCGGTGTAAATCACCACGAGTGGCCCGTAGGCAGAAGTGCCTGAGCGCCAACACTATTGCCAGCAGTTCTTTCTCCACCACAGAGTAGTTTTTCTGAGCGGAATTAAATTTCTTGGAAAAGAAACTGACTGGATGCTCCAAACCTTCCTCGTCTGTTTGCATTAAGACGGCACCAGCCCCTACACTGCTGGCATCTGTTGCCAGCTGGAACGGTCTTTCAAAGTCAGGGGCCCTGAGGATTGGGTGAGTGCATAGTAGGTGCTTGACCAGCGAAAAAGCCCTTTCACACTCAGGTGCCCATTTGAACTTTTTCTCTTTTGCTATCAAATCTGTCAGGGGAGCTAACACAGTAGAATAACCCCGAATGAAGCGGCGATAGTAACCGATCATGCCCAAAAATCTCCTGATCTGCCGCTTGGTGGACGGCCTGGGGAACTGGTTAATAGCCTGTATCTTGTTTTGGGGGGGGCATACCTGGCCTAACCCGACCACAAACCCAAGATACTGCACAGTTGCCCGGACAAAGTCGCACTTGCCCAGATTGACCACCAAGCTGGCCTCACTGAGCTTCCGAAACAAGGCTTCTATGTGCTCACAGTGACTCTCAAAGTTGTCATCGTAGATTATAACGTCATCTAGGTAGACAATGCAGTTAGGGATGTCAGCTACTAACGCATTCATAAGACTCTGGAAGGTTGCTGGGGCATTTTTAAGGCCATACGGCATCACATTGCAACGGTAGGTGTTCCCATCAACCACAAACCCGCATACCCCCTTCGCCCGCTCAGACAAGGGCACCTGCCAGTAGCCTTGCACTAGTCTACCTTAGTTAGAAACTGTGCCTTACCAATCTTGTCTACACTATCGTCAACACGGGGAAGGGGATAAGCATTGGTGGGAGTCAACCCTGTCAGGAATAGGGTAATGATCCCGACAGTTTTAGGTCCAATAGGACATTTGAATTTGGCGGTATCGTATCGCATGTACGATTTCGGCTGGTTCTTTGTGTATTGTAGTTTATTCTTAAGTATAGGTTAAATATTAACTGTAATGTATAAATATCTACATCAGCTCTAGATGTATCATGAAACCAAGATATGGGTTATAATTATTTTGAGCCGGCAGCCATGTGTAATTTCGCGAAGCGATCGGACGCCGGCCCTTTAGTCTCTCAATCAACACCATACAGCCAACATCTTCCCCCCCTCGGCTCTGACTCAACCCACAGTTCACCATGTGCTACAAATACTAATCTATAACAACAGTCCTACATCACCAGTCCTCTAAGCTAAGTTCATTGTATCGATATTGTATTATGTGAACATTCCTACATGTCATGCAATTGAATTAGCCGTGTGTGGGGGACTGGATTACACCCATCGACTACGTCGTTGGTAATTATATTACAACTATTTGTTTGGATATTTCATGTACCAGTGATATGCAATTTAACCTCTTTATCAAAATTCCCGACAAATAATGGTCCTTCGTGCCCTAAGGCTTCCTTACCGTAGTACCGTTTTGTTTACTTCCTTGACGCTTGTGGGCTTACACATGGCTGCCGCCTCGCGCATTGTTGGGCCGACTGCCCTTTCCCTAGTGTAGACCCGGCTTCTTCCCTCGTGTTTTTTTCCAGTTAGGCGCCGTCCCTATCTTTTTTGGAGCTAGTTTCCAGGTTTTTTGGGGCGTGTGTTCCTTGGCGTTTTTTGGTGGGTTAGCTGCGCTGGTGCTTGGGGTAGGGGTAATTTCGTCGGGTACCATTTCGCAATTGTAGGCTAGGCTAGGCCTGCAGGTATCTGTGGTAGCTGTTCATTTCGCTTTGGTGGTGGGCCTGTGGTGTTTATTGTGTTTTGTCATTATGAGACTCTTTTCTTAATTTTGCCGGTGGGGAGGGTTCTCATGTGACTCATTTAATTAAATTGTATAGCCTAGTCGCCTAATTACAGTCATGGGGTTCGGTCTCTGTTGATTCCTAAGCGATTGACAGCCAACAGACCTTATGATTGTGGGATGGGCAGCTGGGCTAGGCCTAATACTTATTACTAGTCAGTTCTTTTCATTTACCCTTCTTTCTCTAGCCCTAGTTTGTTTCTGCTATTTGTCAATTTGCTCAATTAATTCATCCTACTGGAGCTAGTAGCCTAATGACCGTTTCCAAATTGGGAGTGGCAATGCTATTGCCACATTTTTTATTAATTTGTGTAATTAGTTTGCTTTATAGTTTAGAGAGTTTATAGCTTAGATTCAGACCTTAACGATGACAGATTTAAAGAAACTTAAGATTCTGAAGGGAGGGATGAAGGGAAGTTTAAATAGGTGTTTAAGAGATCTTGATGAATTTTTATTAAGTGCCACGGCTGATCAAATTAAGGGTAAATTTGCTTCTGTTACTAAATTGCTAGCCACTTATGATAATTATGCTCAGCAGGTATATGGTTTATTGACAATTAATGACGATGTGGAAGAAGAAATGTCAGCAGATCTTGAGTACTTTGAGGACGTTAATACAGCCTTAGCCAGACTATCTTCCACACAAGAATCAACCCCTGTTAAGGATACCTGTACACCAAAGGCGACTGGTTTTAACCTGCCGAAGCTTACTTTGCATACCTTTTCCGGGGATTCGGCTACCTGGACTGGATTTTGGGATATCTTTGAGTATTCCGTCCATCAGAATAAAACACTCACATCCATCCAAAGGTTCACATATCTCCGTGGCCAATTGAAAGGGGAGGCATTGAAGTTGATCGATGGGTACAAGCTAGAAGCTACAAGCTACGAGTCTGCAGTGGAGTTGCTGAAGAGAACTTACGGGAGAGAGGAAGTCATCAAGACTGCATTAATTACTAAATTCTTCACTCTAGATCCTCCGTCCTATGATGTGACGGACCTAAAGGAGTACTATGCCTCCTTTGAGAGCCTCCTCCGATCTATGGAGACAATGGCCATCACCAACGGGGAAATATTTAGTGTAAATATCTTGAACAAGATACCCTCTCCCCTAAAGGAAATCGTAAGACGACAACTAAGCGACTCTCCACTAAACTTGGAAGCGTTGGTGCAGGTGTACCAGACTGAAGTCTTCAATATGGAGAGTACTGGACAAGTAGAGATGTCGCCACCTACTGCAGCTTTCCCGGTACAGACTTCTCCTAAACAGAAAAGGCCAATATCATTAGGTTGCAAGTTGTGCAGTGTCCACGGTCATCTGTGGTACCAGTGTCCTAAGTATCCTAAGCCTACACAGAAGATTGGCAAGGCTAAATCGCTTAAGTTATGTACCAGCTGTCTGGCAAGAGACCACTTCAGCAGTACTTGCACCAATTCCTACATCAAACCTTGTAAGTATTGCAAGGGAAAACATTGGTTTTCCCTTTGCACCCAGTCTGATCAGCACGACGGCAAAGAAAAGGGGAGAACCCCCAAAGAGTCACATGAGAAAGGTAAGAGCGAGGGTGATAAAGTATCTGCCATGGCCAGTGCTTCTCGAGAATGTCAATTGCTTCCTACTATGATGCTGCCAGTAGTGGGGAGTAATAATAATACTATAATGACGCGCACCTTACTTGGCCAGTGCTCACAGAGGTCATTCGTTCTGCGGTCATCATTACCCCAGCTCAAGTGTACTAGCAAGGGTCAAGAGAATTTGCATCTCCATGGTTTCACTGGTGAAGTAGATTCCAGTGACTATGATATTGTGGAGATTTCCTATGTTTATAGAAGAAAGGTATGTCCCATCAAGGCTGAGGTGGTCGACACACTACCCAGTTTCTATATAGCATCAGAGATTCAACGACATTTGAAATATCTCAGAAGCAAGGGTTATAAACTGGTTGATGATCAACTCTCTGCTAACAATGGTATTATGTTACTGGTCGGAGCTGATTATTACTACGACCTGGTTCACCCTGGATATCGGCGGGTAGATAAGCTAATAATGCTCCCCACGATCCAAGGGTATGCCATTTCTGGATCCTATGCCACTTCCTCTCAAGACACACAGGTGGAGGTGGTTACGGTCCTCAAGGTAGCAGTAAGCCCCATAGATAAATATATTAGGCCAAATGTGCCTGATAATATATGTACTGATATAGATAAGCTATGGGACTTGGACAATATTGGAATTGACCCACATGAACTTGATCGTGAGTCCAAGCTAGCGTTAAGCTCGTATGAAGAGACTGTAACGTATGACTCTGGCAGGGGTCAGTATGTGGTACGGCTCCCTTGGAATGATAGCAAGAGTAAATTACCTACTAATTTCCATCTAGCACTTGGTAGGTTATGTGGCCTTCAGAAGCAGTTTGTCAAAGATCCAAATTATTGGGAGACTTATGCGGCAGTTTTAAACGAGCAGGTACAACGTGGATTTGTGGAGAGAGTAGATCTCGGTGAGTATGGGGACAACATCCATTACCTTGCTCACCATGGGATTAATAAGGACAGTTCCATCACTCCTGTTCGTATTGTGTATGACTGCTCTGCTAAATCAGGTGATCGCTCCTATAGCCTGAATGATTGTCTGTACACGGGTCCGTCCCTGGTCTCTGATCTCGCGCAAATTATGTTGCGCTTCAGATGTCATAAGTTTGCATGTGTTGCCGATATTGAGAATGCCTTCCTGATGCTTCAACTCCATCGTGAAGACAGGGACTCGACAAGATTTTTATGGCCACGGGACCCAATGGATCTAGATTCAGAGTATCTGGTCTACAGGTTCAGAGTCGTCTTATTCGGGGCGACCTGTTCCCAGTTCCTTCTCAACACTACTATCTTGCAACATCTTGAGGAGGCTGGACTAGATCCTGACTTCAAGAATGAGATCAAGCAGGGGATCTATGTCGACAATCTTCAAGGCACTGGAGACAATGAAGATTTGTTGCTCAAGAGATGCTGGGAGATTCGCGATATATTTGCCAAGGCTCATTTATACTTAAGAGAATGGGCCACCAATAGTGATCTTTTGAAAGGTCAATTTGCTTCTGACGGTGTAGCTACTGAGAATAGTGAGGTGAAGTTTTTAGGTCACAAATGGGACACTACCACAGATTGTATATCCTTCAGTCACACCCCATGCGGCAGTGAGCTTATGACCAAGCGAAACTGCTTAAGCTTGTCAGGGAGGTTGTTTGATCCCCTAGGTTTTTTGCTGCCTGTAACTATCCGTGTTTGTATGTTTTTACAGCAACTGTGGCGACTAAAACTAGATTGGGACACGCCCCTCCCGACTGAGTTACAAGATACTTGGCGGTTGATTCGGTCGGACCTTTCCACATGTTGCAAGGTCCAACTTAATCGTCAGGTTATTAGTGGTCAACAGGTGGATCTACATGCCTTTTCTGATGCTAGTAATAGTGCGTACGGTACTGCCATATACATATGCAATGGTAGTGAAGCGACGCTGGCTATAGCAAAGGCCAAAGTAGCCCCTATGAAGAAAATTACAGTTCTTAAATTAGAACTTACTGCATTGCTTCTGTCTGCTCGTCTAATAAAGTTTACACTGGATGCTTATACAGACATACTACATATTACTAACGTCTATGTCTGGAGCGACAGTCAAATAGCACTTTCATGAGTACACAGCCAGAAGGTGTTACCTGTTTATGTTTCTAATCGCACTGATGAGATACATAACTTACTGTAGTTCCTACAGCTAAATTTCGCTATGTGAGCACCAGGGATAACCCCAGTGACATAATTTCCCGGGGGATCTCGACGCAACAGTTTATGTCGTCCTCTATTTGGTGGCATGGACCTCCATGGCTTATATCCCCAACTGAATGGCCTCAGGATTTCAGGGAATGCATATCTGATCCTTCAAGTCGGCCCCAAGATGATGTGTTAAGTAGTTTGAATGTGAGTACTACACATCAGGATAACAAGTTGATAGAGTGGGAACGTTACGGCAGCTATAATCAAGTAATACGGGTATTTGCATGGATATACCGTTTCATTAACAACATGAGAAGTCGGGCTCACAGGTCTTTCCTTAGTGAAGATTCGAACCATATCAGACTCCACGAATTGAGATCAGCAGAAGCGAAACTAATATGTATAGTACAAAAGGAATCTTATCCTACTGAACATCAAATCCTGAGCAAGGAGTCAAAGGCCAAACCCTCTAACTTAATGAGGCAGCTAGGATTATATATGGAAGGAGGCATAATTAAGTGTAGAGGCAGGATACAAAAGGCGGACATTATTGATTCTGCGAAATATCCTGTCCTTCTTAGCTCCACTCATTTGATTACCAAACTGTTGATTCGCCAATGCCATAGGACCTGCCTACATTTTGGCGTATATTATGTTCTGGCGTATATGCGACAACGTTGGTGGATCCCTAAGATGCGACAAGCAATTAAAGGGATCCACAATAGCTGTACTATCTGTAAAAGATTACAGGGTAAGCCTTACTCCCCAGTAGATCTACCTCCCTTGCCTGAGTTCAGGGTACAAAGGACTGAACCATTTCAGGTAACCGGGGTAGACTACACCGGAGCGATTCATGTTAGAGAATCACCCGGTAATATCATAAAGGTATATGCCGTTCTATTCACATGTGCAGTAACCAGAGCGATTCATATTGAATTGATTGACGACCTATCCAGTGAGGGTTTTTTGCATACTCTAAGACGCTTTGCAGGCCGCAATGGTTTCCCTCAAATTATTATGAGCGATAATGCGACTTGTTTTGTCGGGGCCTCTAAATATCTCCAGAGTTTAATGGATGACCCCCAAGTTGTGGCTACCCATACTGGAAAGGGTTGTCAGTGGAAATTTATACCAGCACGTGCACCATGGTTCGGGGCGATTTGGGAGAGGTCTATCGGTATCGTCAAATCTGCCATGAAGAAGGTATTAGGAAGGGCACTGGTGACCAGACAGGATTTGCAAACCATCTTAAGGTGTTAATAAAGATTGAGATGTCAGTCAACGATAGGCCCTTGACCGATACCTCGGCAGATGTTGATGACCTCTTTCCCATTTCGCCTTCTATGCTAACACGTGGACGAACCCTTAATACCTTTCCTAGATCGTCAGTAAATGACGAAGATATGCATGACCCTACGTTCGGCAATGCTGACGCCACACGTCGTCGCTTCCAGTATGTGAACAAGGTGTCGGACGATCTATGGAAACGGTGGACCCAAGAATATTTGCTGTCTCTTCGCGAGCGTCACTCTAATAAGATCAAAGGGATGAATCAACGATGGCCTCGTATCGGGGATATCGTACTGATTCATGATGAGCGTCCTAGGTTATTTTGGAAGCTTGGGAGGATTGTCGATTTGTTCCAGGGCATTGATGGTCTTATAAGGGTTGCTAGAATACGAACTTCGAGTGGGGTTACTACTCGCCCAGTCGTAAGGTTATATCCATTGGAGCAGGATGTAGGACTGCCGGATGATCCTGGCGTCTCTACTGATACCCCTCCGCTGGAGAGTGCTGGTGACAGTGCTCCTCAAGGTGGGGCAGCTGATGATGAGAAGGATGATCCTCCTCTGGCTTCAGGTGGCGTTCGTCACAAAAGGAGGGCGGCTATGAGTTCCGTGGATCTTTGGAGATCAAAGATCAAACAAGGTGATCTTTGAATCTTCGATGTCCGTTTTTTGTTCTGTTTATATAACTCCTGTATATCATTTTTGGTGGCGGGCAGTGCGTTGGGAATAGGGTAATGATCCCGACAGTTTTAGGTCCAATAGGACATTTGAATTTGGCCGTATCGTATCGCATGTACGATTTCGGCTGGTTCTTTGTGTATTGTAGTTTATTCTTAAGTATAGGTTAAATATTAACTGTAATGTATAAATATCTACATCAGCTCTAGATGTATCATGAAACCAAGTTATGGGTTATAATTATTATGAGCCGGCAGCCATATGTAATTTCGCGAAGCGATCGGACGCCGGCCCTTTAGTCTCTCAATCAACACCATACAGCCAACATCTTCCCCCCCCGGCTCTGACTCAACCCACAGTTCACCATGTGCTACAAATACTAATCTATAACAACAGTCCTACATCACCAGTCCTCTAAGCTAAGTTCATTGTATCGATATTGTATTATGTGAACATTCCTACATGTCATGCAATTGAATTAGCCGTGTGTGAGGGACTGGATTGCACCCATCGACTACGTCGTTGGTAATTATATTATATCTATTTGTTGGGATATTTCATGTACCAGTGATATGCAATTTAACCTCTTTATCTAAATTCCCGACAAACCCGTTCAATCTCCGAAAGTCAATGCAGAAGCGAACCTTCCCGTCAGGCTTGGGCTGCAGAGTGACAGGAGATGTCCACCTAACTGCCCCCTTCTCAATCAGCCCCCGTTCCAACATATACTCTAACTCCGCTCTGAGGGCTGGGAGTTTAATGGGTGGAATTCTGTAGGGTACTGATTTAAAGGGGGGGTGATCTCCCACGTCCACGTCATGCACCACTCGAGTTGTGAGGCCTGGATGCTCTGCAAACACAGTGAGGTAAGAAGCAAACAGGCGCTGCACGGCTGCACGCTGTTGCTCAGGCAGGTGCACTAGAGCATCGTCAGCCACCTGTCTGGAGTTCCCCGCCCACTGGTCAGCAGAGACATGACACTCCCAGTTATCCTCCACCTGGGCTTCACTGTCCCTCACTCCTTCTCCTCTTTGTCAAACAGATTTGAGATATTGGTAGAGATGGAAGACGAACCAGAAGAGACCAGGCTCGTTGGGGATTCCATCCTACGAGGACAGGTCGAAGAGTTCTGCGACAGAGTCCCAAATCGACGAAAAATATTTTGCATCCCAGGAGCTGGACTGGACGACATTGTGGAAGCCTTCGAAGATACCACAAAAGATGCAAATGAAAATACCCTTTTTGTCATCCATGCTGGTTCAAATGACGTCATGCGCACCAGATCCGAAGAGTTGATGGAAATATATCGCAAGATGATCCAGCACTACAAAAACAAGTCAAGGAATATCATCATCTCAGGCATTCTCCCCAAGATCGACGCACCTGACAAATTCTACGACAAGGCCTTCAGCACAAATAGCCGACTAAAATATTTGTGTCTGAGGGAAGAAGTTGAATTCATCAACCTCTGGGACAACTTCTACAACCAGCCTACTCTGTTCCGCAAGGATGGCACTCATCTAAACCCTGTGGGTTCAGCACGCATGGGTCGTCTCCTACACGAAGCAGTCCGCAGCCATGGATCAAAAAACGCCATCTGAGAAGAAGCAGCAGTGACATAAATCATCCAACGCCAAGCAAAAAACAGAGGCAACCGAGGACCACCAGCAATAAGGACCGAAGACAGCGAGGACCAAGGACAGCCATGAACATAAATGTAGATCCGACAAGAACGAAAAATATTATTAAAAAGCGTTCTGTGAGTTCTAAAATAACAAATTTAAAGGTTTTCTATGCAAACGCTCGTAGCATACGCAATAAATTTTCAGATTTAGAGGAGCTAGTGTTTACAGAAAATTATGATGTGATTGGCATAACAGAATCTTGGCTCAATACTCAAATTGTGAACGTCGACACATATTTTGTGCTAATAAAGAATAATAAAGGTACACAAATAATACTTGCATTAATATACAGACCTCCAGCTCAATCAGTGCAAACTGACCGAAAATTTACGAACAAATTGCAGATGTAAGTAACTCACAAGATACCGTAATTTTTGGCGACTTTAATTTACCTGTGACCAAGTGGGGCGATACTCTTACTTCATACTCCGGACATGACTTGTATACGAACTTGCAAGAGAGTTCGCTTTATCAATTTGTTCGAACGCTGACCCGTGGTAATAACGTTCTTGACATTGTACTTGCAACAAAAGAAGAATTAATAGAGAATTTGAATGTTGGTGATGAATTCAGTAACAGCGACCATCGTACGATAACTTTCACTTTAAAGTTTACTAGTAACGAACCAAATAGTAGCATTGAAAAAGTCCCTAATTTCAAGAAAGCAAACTTACATAAACTTAGAGCTATGTTTAAAGGAACTGACTGGAGCTTTTTAATTAACAATAACGACATAAATACATCTTGGAAGTTATTCGAAACCACTTACCTAAAAGCAGGGCAAGACTGCATACCATCGAAAATACGGCGTCCAGGCCATAATAATAAGCCCAAATGGTGGAATAAAGATATTTCAAACTGCCTGCTTGCTAAAAAAAATTCTAATGATAGATTAAAATCCTCACAAAATGACGAAGAACGGGTGAAATTTGTAGAGCTACGACGCAAAGCCAAAAAGTTAATTAAGCAAAATAAAAAGACCTTAGAGTTACATTTTGCTAATCAAAGTAAAACAGACCCAAAAGAATTCTATAGTTATATCAGAAAGAAAAAAGTAGTTACTTCAACTGTTGGACCGTTAGTCGATGAAAATGGAGAATACACCAAAGACGAAGTACAAATGAGTAATGCCCTCAATACCTTCTTTGCATCAGTTTTTACAACAGAAGACCTCAGTGGTATCCCTACACCATCGCCGATTCAGATTGATAATTCAGATGTTCTAAGCAATATCACCGTTACAGAGAGAGAAGTATTGAATTGTTTAGATAAACTCAAGGTAAATAAAACGCCTGGACCCGATACAATCTCGCCTAGAGTTCTAAAGGAAGCTAAGGATGAGCTCTCCAAACCACTGACATTACTATTCAATAAATCCTTGCAGTCTGGAACTATGCCTGATCAGTGGAAGCTAGCCAACGTAACACCGATATTCAAAAAAGGCAGCAAATCCCTACCCAGTAACTATCGTCCAATTAGCTTAACCTCAGTTGTATGTAAAATGCTAGAAACGGTCATACGAGACAGACTCGTAAATCACTTAGAGGAAAATAACATACTTAATAGGCCGCTCGTAAGGTGTTAAAGATACTCAACACGGCTTTCGTAAAAAGACGTTCCTGTTTAACAAACCTCTTAGACTTCTTCCACGATATCCTCAACCTCTACGATGAGGAGTAAAGCTGTAGATATTATATACCTTGATTTTCAAAAGGCCTTTGACAAAGTTCCCCACAAACGTTTACTTCTAAAACTAAAAGCGCATGGAATACAAGAAGGTGTGTTGAAATGGATAGAAAATTGGCTCAGCGACAGAAAGCAAAGAGTAGTCATAAACGGTAAGGCATCTAAATGGATTAATGTAAGTAGCAGGGTACCCCAGGGATCGGTACTAGGTCCAATTCTCTTTCTAATTTACATCAACGACATAGATGAGGGTCTCACATGTACAATCTCAAAATTTGCTGACGATACAAAAATTGCAAATAGCGTACTCTCAAAAGAACAAGTTGACGATATGCAACACAATCTAGATAAATTGTCATGTTGGGCCCAAATTTGGCAAATGAGTTTCAATGCGGATAAATGTAAAGTACTACATATCGGATACCTAAATGAGAAAGCAAACTATTCGATGAATGGCACTCAGCTTAAGAATGTAAACATAGAAACCGATCTGGGAGTAACAATATCGAGTAACCTAAAACCGAGTCAACAATGTTCAGAAGTTGTTAAGAAGGCAAACAAAATAATTGGCTTTATAGGCAGGTCATTTGAGCATAAATCCAAAGAAGTTATCCTAACCCTTTACAATTCCTTAGTCCGCCCTCTTCTGGAATACTGCGTTCAATCCTGGTGCCCTTATTACCAAAAAGATATAAACAAGCTAGAACGAGTTCAACGTAGAGTTACCAAAATGATACCTAGCCTAAAGAACAAACCATACGAAGAGCGTCTTAGAGAATTAAATCTCTTTCCTTTAACCCAGCGCAGATTAAGAGGTGACTTAATTCAAGTGTTCAAAATCATCAAAGGCATCGACAATATGGACTGTAGTAAGTACTTCACTATAGACCAATCTAATTACACGTGGGGAAACGGTTGCAAAATTATTGGTAAATCTTTTAACTCACACGAATCTAAGAATTTCTTCTTCAATCGAGTTGTCAACTTGTGGAATGGGCTTCCCCGAAACGTTATAGACTGCATCACCGTTGATTCATTTAAACTCCGCCTAGATAAATATCTCGCATCAAACCCGCGACTGACTGCGTTTGTAAATGAATAACTTTATTTTATACCTCCCTCAGTTACTAACCCATTTGTCCCCTACTAACTTCCTAATCCTGCCACGGACATTACTTCCAGGGCAGTAATTCCCTTTCCAATGTTCCCTTACCCACTCTAAACCACTGTTTGGACACTTGATCCTCAGTGTTTTGGAGGACAAGCAACCTAGAAGGGTCACTAGATCTGTTGTTGCTTGATTTCCTTTGTACTCCTCCATGACCGCTGCAGGTCAACACAGGGACAGCGAGAGGCTCAGGGGGGTGCCTCACAAACTCTTTCACCAGATTCACATGGCACAGCTGATTCTTTTTACGCCTATCTGCAGTAGCCACAAGATAGTCTAGGTCAGATATATTTTTGTACCACCTTATAAGGACCAGCGTACTTGGCAGACAACGGATGACCTGGCAGAGGTAACAGAATCAACACCTCCTGCCCGACCTTAAAGTCCCGGAGTTTTGTCTTCTCTTCGTACCTGTCCTTCATAAGAGCTTGCGACCCTACCAAATTCCTACCTGCCAACTCTAGGCTTCTCAGCATTCTCTCTCTACTCTCGAAGACATACTTTAACATGGAACATGGTTTTGCTGTGCCCTCCCAGATTTCTCTAACCATGTTAGAACTGATGTTCTGACCTGATGTCCGAAAACTAACTCATTGGGACTGAACCCTAGGCTTTCACCAGGTACCTCCCGAGCAGCGAATAATACATAGGGCAACCCAAGATCTCAATACTTGCCATTCTGAACACAGTAACAACGCAGCATGCTTTTCAGAGTCGAATGCCACCTCTCCAACACCCCTTGACTCTCTGGGTGATAGGCTGAAGAGACAACTGTACTGATACCGTGCTGCTGCATGGTCTGTTTGAAAAGGTTAGAAGTAAAGTTGGACCCTCGGTCTGACTGCAATTCCTGCGGGTACCCGTACCTAGAACAGTACAATAGCAAGTTACGAACAACAGTCTTAGCAGTACCATTTCGCATGGGGTATCCATCCGGATAACGAGTGGCAACATCCATGATTGTGAGGAGGAACTTGTTGCCTGCACTAGTAGGGGCTAGAGGGCCAACCATGTCGATTATAACCTTACTGAATGGTGGCCCGATTACAGGAATAGGGTGTAACGGAGCCTTGGGAATACACTGGTTTGGTTTACCTACTGTCTGGCAGGTACTGCACATTGCCACCCATGACGCCACATGTGCCTTCATACCTGGCCACCAAAACAATTTCGCCAATGCTGCTACCGTCTTACGTACACCCAAATGCCCTGCCAACGGTACATCATGCGACAACCTCAGTAGGCTATCACGGCACACACTAGGCACTACCAACTGGTCAACCACTCTCGACCCACCCTCCCAACTCCGTCTGGGATCTAGAAAACGCCTGTACAATATGCCCTCCACACGAAAGAAGTCCCCCGGCTTTGCATCCCCGTCCTCATCAAGTTCAATCGCACCGTTACTACACTTCTGAAGCTCAGGATCATCTATCTGCAGCCGACAGATATCCGAAGGAGCCAATCTATCTAAGTGCTCCCGGAGCAACATATGGCCTCCCCCGATACTGGACTGTTCGATCCTATCTTGCTTAAGTGTGTAACGTTGCTGTCTCGGAGTTTTCTCACGCCCTACCTCCTCACCAAGTGTGACAGGTTCTGGGGCCACTCCGGACCTAAACATTGGTGCTAATACTGAGTCGCCAAGAAGAGCCGCTGGATCAAAATTCACAAAACTTCTCCCAAATTTAGCTTTCTCCTTCCGACCGTTCCTCCGCTGGTCTAGAGACTGAGGAATAGGCTGTGACACCTTAGATGCATGAGATCGGGTGACAACACACGCCATCTGCTGTAATTGACACCTCTCGACCAACTCCTGCCCCTCCCTACTCACGTCGGCCGCCCTCTCGGCAACGACTAAGGTTGGAACCTCAGAAGTAGGCACCGCAAAGTCGTTGCCGAGAAGAAGGTCGACGCCCTCTACTGGCAGTTTCTCTACGATTCCAACATCTATCTCTCGTGTCACACCATCAACCTCCAGCTCCACTCGAACCAACGGGTATGACCGTGTAGCATTAATACCCTGCACCACAACTACCCGTGCCGTGTTTATAGGTTGGCCTGTAAAGTTTTTCATCAGAGTCTGGGATGCACCTGTATCACACAACAACTCCAACCCATGCTTGCAACCAGCCCAACTCACGCAGCCACGCCCTCTATGGTCGCAAAAAGCATCGCGAACAGGTTTCGAGCCTTCCGGACACTCCTTCACTGGCTGTGCCCCCGCATCTGACATATCACCCCGGGTAAATGCAGAAGACCTCAGAGACCCCCCAATGTTGCTAGGCAAAGACACGACTGCTGCAGGTTGGTTACTAGGGCAGGAACGTGCAAAATGCCCATTTTTATGACACTTAAAACACTCTACTTCACCCTTGGAGGTCCGTTGTGCAGACCCGTACCCACGAATCAGCGATAATCTCAGGTCAGCCAACTCAGCTGCCTCTTGTAGAGTTTTTGGATGTTTCTCTTTGAGGTTCAAAGTCTGGTCGCTCCCTGTGCATTTAAAAAATTGCTCTAGAAGGAATAACTGCTCAAGCTCTTCGAACGTCGTCACCTTCTCTGACCTCAGCCAATTTCTCAAAGCATCAGACAGTTCCCGGGCATGTTCTAGAAAAGTGCACTCACGACCCTTCGTAACACCCCGAAACTTCAACCTACATGTCTCTGGTTTTAACTCGTACGCCCGCAGAACAGCTTCCTTCAATACCTCATAATCGATGCAAGACTCCAAGGGCAACGCATCATATGCCTTGAGCCCTTTGCCAACCAACCTAGAGGAAACAAGGGCTGCCCACTTAACCTCGGGCCATTGGTGCTCCCGGCACTTCTTCTCAAAATGCAGGAAAAACTCGGTGACACCCGACTCGTCAAATCAGGGACTAACTTAAGAAGGTGCGATAAAGACTGATCAAGACCTCGATTCCCAGAACCGAGACGCTGCCCTGTCGACTCCACCCGAGACTTCTCAAGCTCTACTGTATGTCTGCACAGTACTTCGTAGCTTCAACCTGAACTTCAGCCTCACATATGGCCTTTCTCTCCTCAGCCTGAATCCTAAGCTCAGATTCCCGCTGCTGCTGCTGCTGCTGCTGCTGCTGCCTGAGCTCAGCCTCATACTTTCGTTGCTCGAGCTCAGCCTCATGCTTTTGCTGCTCGAGTTTGGCGAGTTCGAGCTGAAACAACATCTCAGAAGACAAACCCTGAGGAGGGGGTGCTACTATTGGGGACCCACCCCGTGAATCACCTAGAGGCATACCCAACCGCCAGCGGGCATTGGCCTGCGGGAACGTACCCGGTTCCGGAGCCCGAGGGGGCGCCATGATAGGAGTCGGGTGGAATGGGGGCTGGGCAGAAGGTGCCCCAGCTCCCGCTCCACCCGAAGCCCCACGCACCCCACCGAGCACCCAGGCAACCAGCTCACCTCTCGACAAACCGCTAGTACCGGACAACCCTAAGACCGTGGCTAAACACTGCAGTCCGTACCGGTCTGGCCCCGACACCCGATCCGCCGACACAGGCTCCTCCAAAAAAATCCGAGCATCCTCCTCATTGTTCACCACCCGAACGTCGTTAAACAACTCCACCTTCTCCACCTCCTCGCCTGCTTCCCGTACTGTGTCCTCACTGTGCACTGATCCTTCGTTCGACATAGTGTCCACCGGAAATCCTCAACGTTTATAAAAAAAAAAAGTACCTAAACTCTCATGTAGCACTATTCACTCAACAAATGCTTGAAGACAACTCAAGTGCTATACTACGTTGCCAAAAAAAAAAATCCAACGTGTCCAAAATATTCCTCAAAAACAAATGTCCACTGCCAAACTGTGAGAAATAACAATCGACCCCCAAACAGTGATTACAAAAAAAAAATCTCCACAAAAAAAATCCTGCAATTATTTCTTAGTTCACTAAATCCTAGACTAAGGTCACCATTTGTTATGACGACTAAGATAAGATGCTAGGCAAGGTCGCCATTTGTTACGACCGGGACTACGAATAAAACAAGGGCACTCAATGATTGGACTAGTAATAGGGCACTATGCAACAATGGTACGCTAGATCCAAACCCTCGAACTTATATACCGGCGAACAAAACACCTATACCCTCCATGGTTAATCTGCGATAGCGGGGTATCCTTAACTGGGCATAAATGTACTCTACTTCAGGCTAACCTGCACTGGTATAGCCTGATAACAAACAAGATGTAAGTTACGTTAAAATGCATAAAAAGGAATCTATGGAAAGATCAATAAAATCACTGCAAGATTTAATACAATAAAAAGATGCTTCAATACAGTTACTCTAAACAACAATAAACTCTTCACTCCTATCTGAAAGAAAGTGAAGTATAGTCCTACAGCATAGACCTGGAAACTTCTGAAGAAAGTCTGATGCTCATAAGATGCTCGTACTGATTTAGAACTATATAAAGGCAGGAGGCAGGACACCACACGTGTAAATCGAATACACTAAAAGATAGGACATATAATGTTAACTGACACGAGAATACTATAAATGCGCAACGGTAGCAATGCTCGACACTAAAAGAAGTACTTCCTCATCAACGAAACAGTCTGGTATGGTTGTGCAGCTCAGCAACAACCTAGACTAATAAATACTGTGAATAATAATGCGCACATATCAAAGAGCTTATATTAAATACTAACAAGTGTCTACTCGATTAATAATGTCTAGCTGGGATACTCTAGGTAAGGAACTGGGGTTGAGCAAGACAGGCTCGTAGCCTAGCGATGTCCTTAAGACTGCATCCTTTAATTGACTAGGGGGCTCTCTCGATAGATCCAGATCACAAGTATCTGGTTCTATCCTGGCGACCCTCTAAAGACAAGCAAAGAGGCAGCAAAGTGTGGAACTGGTACAGGCCAAAACCCTCAGTCAACACAATGCTGCACTCGCAAAGGACGCAACGGAAAAGACAACCCATGCTACCACAGGACTGGTCGAAGTCGTGTAGGTACAAGCAAACCGTACACACATTGGAGAAAATGGCTACAGTTACCTTATCCCAGTCTAGCATTAAATAAAAGAGCAGAAACACTAAATCAATAATGGAGACACACAAAGTTCTTAACCTATACTAACTAAGAACCCTCAAACCTATTCTAAGTACATGTAAATATCTCTGAGGACGGCGCATGCAATACAATGGGCCGGCTATGAAAACCGTATGCAGAACCCAAGGGGAGTGTTGTGCAGTTAATAAAGGTTAGAGTATGGAAAGAGAGAATCGAGTGAGAGAAACAGTGATCAAGGTGGTGATCGGGAGAGAGTATGCAAAGGGATGTTAGAAGCATGCGCGCCAAGCCTGTCTTGACGAGGACAGCTCCTGGGGACCCTCATGGAGGAGGTAAGTTACACAGGAGACAGCAAAGGCGCGATGGTCGGCCAATCACGGGCCGAGATGTCACAAGACAGCAGGCGTCATAGGACACAGCCAGACACGCCGTCCAATGGCGAGCGAGAGGCAGGAATGCACCCGTACATACAGACACTTACTACCTCCTCGCTCAGAAAGTCTTTCTCATTCACACGCTGGTACTATTATCACTACTGTTGATATAAAATATAACCCGTTGTCACAGACGAAAACAAAGACCACCACTGGACTGTCTGTGACAATGCGATTACTAGGAAAGAAAGAACATCATTCTCTGATAACTGTAGCCCATTTCGATGTCCCTGGCAAGCGCTAGTGGCCAACGAGAGGCGATTCTGCCAACGCTGGTAGATGTCACAATGTATGTAACCCCCATGCCCCGTTATTTTTCCTTATCGTGACTAGGTGTATATGACACCACAACCCCCCCATCTCCCATGTCAATAAAACTTCTAGGAAGGAAGACACCTATTTTTCTTTCTCCAATTTTAGAAACTATATACCTGTAGCCTCACGCCCCTTTTATTCTTTCTAATAACTATATGTGTGCAGCCAGGAGAGAATTAGGCCCCACCATCCAAAGTTAGGACGTGGGGACGCAATATTATTGTATTAAATTATATATATTTAACTATGACCAAATCTGAGACAATCCTCTCAGAAAGAGATAAAGGGGAGACCCCTCTTATCTCTCTACCTTACGAGTATATATGTAGGTAGTCCCCCCATGCCCAGTTGTTCCTTTCACTTCAGGCAGCTACATTACAGGTTATTGGCACAATATATTCAAATTGGTGTCGGCACGGTTATAGTTATCCACCATTGGCCCAGTTAACGGGCCAATGAAGTTCCATCGAAGGCTGGTGTGCAAACGGTAAACTAAAATAAATTGGGACGGTGACGGCAACAAAAACTACGGTTATCGGGCTGATACAAACAAAAATTAGAAGGCCGTTATTAACTATTTATCGGGCCGATTGTTCAATGTTTGCTGAAAATACATTGGCCCACTTCAGGCGGCTACATTACAGGTTATTGGCACAATATATTAAAATTGGTGTCGGCACGGTTATAGTTATCCACTATTGGCCCAGTTAACGGGCCAATGAAGTTCCATCGAAGGCTGGTGTGCAAACTGTAAACTAAAATATATTGGGACGGTGACGGCAACAAAAACTACGGTTATCGGGCCGATACAAAATAATTAGAAGGCCATTATTAACTATTTTTCGGGCCGATTGTTCAATGTTTGCTGGAAATACATTGGCCCACTGCAGGCAGCTACATTACAGGCTATTGGCACAATATATTAAAATTGGTGTCAGCACGGTTATAGTTATCCACCATTGGCCCAGTTAACGGGCCAATGAAGATCCATCGAAGGCTGGTGTGCAAACGGTAAACTAAAATAAATTGGGACGGTGACGGCAACAAAAACTACGGATATCGGGCGGATATAAAAAAAAATTAGAAGGCCGTTATTAACACTGTATCGGGCCGATTGTTCAATGTTTGCTGGGTAAGTGTAGATGTAATTAGACAAGAGTTATGTTCCACCATTCAGGTTGAAGAAGTTAAGGTACACAAAACGAATTGTTGTACTACGAGGTATACATTTGACGACGACTGTGGACACCCTTTCTTGGACCCCCTGTACCTCCTAAACTTAAACTCGCTTCACCTAGTTTCTGGCATATCCGGCTAAAATCAGATTCGCTTTGACCATCACGACCAAAATAGCAGAGGGTCAGGTTGCCTGACAATACAAGACCCCCCCCCTCACTTCCCCCATTTTTCCTCTACGCCACAAGAAACCCCCCCCCCCCAGGATAATACCTAACTCATCCCGACCAAAAGTGGTAGATCCTAACTCTATCCAAGTAAGGAGCAAATCCATAACTCCCTGTTCTCCCCTGAATCAAACTTTTTAAGACACAGAGTCGTGCAGGTGTACTACAAGGGAGCAGCCACGTCAGGTCACGGTGGGACCCCCGCTCCCCCCCGGTCTACCCCGGAATAGCGACGTGCTCCGCCCCCTTGACCCCGGCGAGATGTCCACCAGGGGAACTCTGCCCAACAACCAGCTCCACACGTATACGGGTGTGTTAGATGCGTTTTAATTACTATTTCCACAATATCCAAGAGACGTAGGATGAGGGAGGAGATATTCAGCCCACTCGTCTTATACCACCACTACACGGCTGCCTCAAAAGTAAAGTAACTTACTTTATAAGTACAGGCACCCAACCAGTTGGCCTTAACGAGCAAAGCCCCCCTGACCTCGAAAACAAACCAGTGAAGAACCTCTTGCCAACAACACTTCTATCACATGTCATTATATGTTAGATGTGTAAGTTAACCATATTATCTGATCCAGGACACAGGATATAAGGAACGAATTACTCAGGCGATGAATCCTCAACTGCCACCATGCACAGCTGCCTCCAGATAATAAAGTGAACCACTCCAAGCCGAGACAACACCCCAGCTCCAACTTCCTCCACACCTCCACCAGCTTGACAACTTGAAAGCCTGTTAACTCCACCCCTAATATTTTGTACGTCTACTTCTTCCTTACTCAATTAAGTGAGCCCTCCAATAAAGCACCACATGTGAAGCTAAACCTCACCTCTCCCATTTCTAGAACACTCAGATAACAGTAAATCAACCAGCCGGCAGCCTCAACAACACCGGGCAGCCATTCTATATAAACCCTGGGAGGAGGAGAACTAAGTAAGTAGAAATATAGCTTCTGTACGATCGGCAACCCGCTCAGACTGAAGGCTATTTTATACCCCCACTAAAGACTAGTTACTGATGAACGGCAACCCGGAGTCTGTGTTACTATCAGTGATATATATATATATATATATACTTTTTGGATCTTTATTAATCGTGGCAAACCATTGGTTAATATAGAGACCTTAAGACAATATACATATAACCCAAATAAGTTTATTAAAAACTCATTGCTGGTATGGCCTCTTCCACTTGAGTTTTCTAATCATTTATATAGTACAACAAGAACTATATACGTATAACTAATTACTTCTGGCCACCCAGAATCTAATATAGTTATTCATATTAGTGTCTTATCTAACCTAGTACAAATATTGGAAGACGAAGGCAATCCTACCTTTCAATACTTTATTATCTTAGACATCTTGCTCAGTACATAACTCACAGAGATCTAGGAGAGAAAGATATGTAGAGTTAAATAAGTGGACCCGTAACTATATACGTATAACTGATTATTTCTGGCCACCCAGAATTTAATACAGTTATCCATATTAGTTTCTTCTCTAACCTAATAAGAATATTGAAAGACGAAGGCAACCCTACCTTTCAGTACACTTGTTATCTTAGACATTTACTGGCACTTAACTCACAGAGGTCTAGGATAGAAAGATCTTTTGTATTAGAAGGGTATATGCAAGATACTCTCAGGAGCACTTAGCATATATAGATCCTAGGCACATATTGTCTGTGGCAACCCACCAGGATTTGTGACTAAAAGGTTAACACCGCCCAAGTTCTTTGAACCTCTTAAAAAGATTAGAGACTGTCAAGAAGAGTTACTTGTATCGACTCCTCTTGCGTTTGTCCGATGTTTTGTTAATCCGGCCCCTGCCTGAAACATAACATTTAAAATCCTAGCCCCAAGAGTAGCTGAACAGAACTTCATCACCGGTTAATATTAAAAGTCAGAACAGTCAAGTATTTGCGTGCCTAGAATACTTGCGTTAGTTCGATGTGGCGACCAACTTATCCCTCCTAGTTACGGAACCACATTTAAGACCC
This sequence comes from Paralithodes platypus, assembly GCA_032716605.1. Classification (NCBI taxonomy): domain Eukaryota; kingdom Metazoa; phylum Arthropoda; class Malacostraca; order Decapoda; family Lithodidae; genus Paralithodes; species Paralithodes platypus. Next base: position 33,330,877 of record CM064502.1, on the reverse strand, counting down.
AAAGCCCATTAACCCAACTTAAACTTCTTCACACGACTGGACACCCTGGACGGACCACGGAGCATCCCAGAAACCCTCAACGACAACAGATCAAGAGACTAAGAAGATAACCCAACAGTGCACTATTAATTATTATTTATATCAGTGCGGAGATACCTGACCACAGGATCAATTGCTCACCTGTGCTTCCCCTTAGTTATTTGCTATCTATGACGAGTGCTTCAAGTTCGATTACCAGAGCTTCCTGTTTATTGCTAAAGAATTCGTACCAGTGTAAAAATACTACGAGATAATTATCACGACAATATTTACCCTCAGCCACATATGAGTGCTTCCTATTTTGGAGATTATGGTATAGATATTCTGAGATCCCGAGAGTTTATGGGATAAGGCGTAAAGTAAATAATCTCAGTGACGAATTCAGATATCGTGCATTAACAGTCAACCCAGTATACAAATTTGTTGCATAATCACTCTCTCGTGTTTCCTGAAAGCCAAGAGCGAAAGCTAGATACGCGTCAATCAAAATAACCAAGCTTAAGGCATACGCAATTAACTTCAAACGATACCTATGAGAACTTAACCAGTGCCCCTCGAGTAAATCTCCTCTAACCTTGTATTTTGTACTTATCTCAGAAGAATAATACCTGAGCGTTGAAAGTGGTAGAGCACGTTTCCATCCAGATCCACGATCGTGCTAGGAGAATTGAAAGACCAATCTTGATACTGAATCTCTTGCCCCTTTATGTTTTTCCTAAGTGAATTGATTATTTTTCTATGCAAGTGAGTGCTACCTAAATAAAGCTGTATTACAAACCACATTCCGAAATTATATCTATTTGTTCTATTGATTCCTTATATGTATGTGCATGAAACCTGATAGTCCAGTCTCGAAGAACTCACCTTAATCAATCGTTAATCCTGTATAAAATCAGGGCATAACAATGTGTATTATGTGTAATTGTGTAGGCTATGTGTATGTAATTGGGGGAGGCAGAGATGTGGATAGTTGATAGATATAGATGGGTAGATAGACAAATGGATAGATAGATAGATAGAGTATATCTTACAATATATGTCGCCCACTATTAGTTACTGACTTGCCTTCGAGTTCTTAATATATATAATTTTCAAAACCATCTTACAACTTCCTAGCACATGTTAACCCTTTGAGTAACAGCGACGTGTTTTATATTTTATTTTAGCTATAATTAGACGATACTATACAGCTTAGGAAGGATTTGTGGTAGTTATAGGATTGATTGAGATAGTTTGAAGTCCTATTATTACTAGAGGCCCTACCTAAACTGAATATAATAATCCAATAGTTGCCAAAATATGATAAAAAAGACATCCCTGGTACTGAATGGGGTAATTGTTTCCCATCAGAAGTACACTGTTTATAGTAGTAGAAATCCCCCTATGGTGTGTTGGTTAGCGTGTTCGGCTCACAACTGAAAGGATCAGGGTTCCATTCCTGGGCAGGATGAGATGCTTGGGCAAGTCTCCTTAGAGTTTGTGCCTCTTTTCGCTTAGCAATATAATAGACACCTGAAGATAGTAAACATTTGTGGGCGCACCCTTACTGTGGAGGCAAATTATGGTATGCAGTTGTCCCTGTGTATCTGTCTGGATAACTCACATGAGTTACCCACTACTGGCACAAAAGGGCAATGATGCAGACATGAGCGCCGCAACTTAAGCAGACTACCAATAGTAAGCGTTATTATTAATGCTTTTTTCGACTGCTGTAGGTTATACATTTTATTTTAATAGGCAAGAAGTTAAAAAACAATAATCGCCACAATCCAGGTTTCCGAATAATAAGGGCATAAGTCATTACCAACACCAGCAGCCTCTACATAGCCTTCTAGCTCAGAACGTCTCCCACCCTGACATCACCACCAGCGAGATAGTTACCACTAACCACCAGACAGACATTTCAGCTGCAAGGCCTTAATAACTTAATTGTTACCCTCAGCACCACCAACACAGGGATAGCAGCAAAAAGAGACACTACCTAAGCCACTTTGACAGAAGTATCAAACACTTCAGGAGCAATTCTGTTTTTGGTCCTGTCTCACCTTTCGAGTCCCTTTTGCCATACGTCCAATTTCCACTTGAGAAAACAAGACACCTATTCTATCCTTGCATTCTAATATTAAATGTGAGCTACTATTGTTCGACTATTCCCTGATCGAAATAATAGAATTTAATATCAGAAATAGTTCTACACCTCAACACTATGTGTGTAAACACTATTCTTGAGGCATGACTATTATCAAAGTAAACCTTACTCTGGCATCGTAAATAAAAAACATTCACATACTCGCTGATCTGAATTCTTTGGCAGACTAAAGTAATTAGCTAAGCATTCACTCTCGCCTTTCAGCACAGTCCCACTCCTATTCTGTTCAACTCACCAATCCAAGAATTAGCAAATGGTCTGTCTTTCTTCTACTCGACTAGTGAACTCTGGAACTCTCTCCATCAATCAATTTTTCCTTCATCCTATTATTTTGACTGCTTTAAACTTTGTGTGTCCAGGTATTTTGACCCCAACATCCCTTGAATTTGGCTGTCACTCTTTTGGCTTTGGAGGAGACACTCATTACAGGCAGCTTACCTTTTGTTTCCTTCATACACATAACATTTTATTTATATTAGAGTATTTCACTAATTGTTTTTTAGAGAATTGTGAGTATTGTATAAGTTAGTAATTAATAGTTTCATAATTACGTTAAAATTGTAAATATTTGCCTTTGTCATAATATTTGTACCAACTTATTCTTGGTACTTGATCTCAACTCACAGTATCTATAGTGTTACTATAATTTGTGCATAAATGAATAAGGGGACATGGGCCGGTTTTCTGGACCACTTTCTCCCTCATGTTTAGCCACATTAGTTTTCAGATGTTAAGATGTTTGCCCCATTAGTTAGTCGAATTTAAAACTTTTCGACCCATTTCTTCGTCAATATTTAGACTTTTCGTGCTATTTAGGTGTCGATTTTTCCCCTGGCGAACGATAGTGACCCTGTAATGTTGGAAGAACCGGCCTTCGGCCGGAAAATTTTTCTGCCGAAAAATGTACAAATTAATCTAGAAAGGTGATCTAATGGATGTTTTTTTTTTTAATTTGATGGAGGTCTAGGAAGGAAACTAGAAAAATAATGAATACATGCAAAAATCGCCCAAAAAGTGAACCATCTCCCCTTAAACCATTGTTCTGTCCGTGTATGAATGGCCTTGTTCTTATGTTGCGCCCGTACATTAAATATCTTATTGCTCCCCGTTTGGTGAATCTATAGTGCAATGACAGAACATTAGAGGTTTGTGACTATAAATTGACAAATACTATATTAAGGGGAGGCAGACCGTTTGTTTGGCCTATTAATTCATGTATTCATATATTTTTTTAGTTTCCTCCCTAGACCTCCATCAAGCTTAGAAAAACACCCCCTAGATCCCCCTTCAAGATAAATTTGTAAATTTTTCGGTAGAAAAATTTCCCGGCCGAAGGCCGGTTCCTCTTAAAATTGCAGGCTCGCTATCGCTCGCCAGGAAATAATCGACACCTAAATGGCACGAAAGGTCTTAGAATTGACAAGAAAACGGGGCGAAAGGTGTTAAAATCGCCAAACTAATGGGCCGAACGTTTTATAATCACAAAACTAGTGGGGCTAAACGTTAGGAAGAAGGGTGACCAGAAAATCGGTCTGCCTCCCCTTAACCATTCAAAAGTCAATGAGACTGGGATATGAAACGCATGGCCTAATTACTAAGGAAGAGTATGCATATTGCCACGGGTTAAATTTAAACGTAAGTATTGTAATGTTAAGTAAATTATTATTGTTATATTATTATAATTATTATTAGTTTTATTAGTTTTATTATTATTATCTAATTATTATTATTATTTATTTATTTACCAGGCAGGCTTGTATGACGTCTGGCGTCAAGAAATGTTGGACGCCGCGGCCCAGAAGATTCGCAAACGAAAGGAAAGAGAATTAGAAGAAAAACTGGAAGCTTCGGGTAACACTGAGCCGACACAACCGACGGAGAGCCAGACAAATATAAAGAGTCTGACCATCACCCACCTCCTGAGTCCCCTCTTACTGCTGTTACTGGGGTTAATAGGTGGATGTCTGGTCTTTGGGGGGGAAAAGCTACTTGGCTCATTCGCCACACCTAAAAATGTACAAGCGACTTAATTATCCTACCCCCCATGAATTGAGACATGAGTGGATAATCTAATATTTGCAAAGCAATAGTTAAACCATAAGTTTAATTGTACTTGTCACATTAATCCTACTTTCTTAAGTTCACCTACGAAGGTTTTGTTTATATTAACCCTTACTATACCAGCGACGGACGTTGGACGTCAGTAAAAAGGTCACTCGTCAGTACCAGTGACGGACGACGTACATCCATAATATGCGGCCCTTGTAACTGCCAGTACTGAGCAGTACCTGGTACCATGACTTGTATGCTCTGCTCTGAGACATTGGCAACACTTCTCAGCTTGGATCCAAGCTCCCACAGGCTAACTGGGTCAGTACTCCTCCAACTTTTGAGGTGGGAGGGTGTTCTCTCTTGACTCTGAAGCCATTTTGGCCACATTGCCTGGTACTGGAGGGTACATTCTTGGTAACAATCTCTGTTACAGAAGGGATCAAGCTAATGAACAAATATATAATAGCTGTATTTGATATTTTAGTATTGAAAATTTTGTAGTAAAAAATTTGATGACAATTACATTAAAGCAACATATAATTAAAATAAAGTATTATGATTAATCCGTGCTTATATAATGCGATCATTTAACTGTAATAATAATTGTAAATACAAAACAACCAATCTTCTTCGAGGGATCGATTAAATAATACATGGTATATGAAAATGTTAAGGGATAAAAAATCAAAGTAAGTAAATATGTCAACCCTGCCACAAACTCTGCTTATGATTATGTATTTTATATATTTTATGTTTCTGTATTATTTATTCATGTATTATATATTTATGTAATATATGTATATGGAATCCTGGGACGGTCACATGCTTTCATTAATTTCATTTGGGGGTGTTTGGTGTTGAGAGTGATATTCATTAATTAAGATTGTTTCTATAGGTTCAGGAACACGTTCGTTGCGAGGTCAGTCCTATTAGATTTGTGTCTCATAATTTGTTATTTCCTCTCACATAAGCATTGCGCTACTCATAGTGTCGTTGAGTCCAGTACATGATTAGATTGATATCCAGTATTCGATAAATGGATATTAATGGTGGTCGTGTGCGGAACCTTTAACCCCTTCTATACCGGCGACGTATACTGAATACCATTTTCTTCCCGTTTGGTGAACCTAAACTACCTGTGTTCGCCCAGCATAACAATTTACTTGTTGCTGTTCGCATTCCTTTGTATAATATTGTATGACACATTCTTCATTTCCTTCTGACTAATATCTTACTTGATGATGTCCAGAGGGCCCGGCTTCAAAGTCGTGGTATGCCACCGCTGCGTCCGTCCTGTGTGTCCCTTCGCAGGATGTCCATCTGGTCTGGTATTGAGTTGGAGGCTGCTCGGCAATTCGCAGTGTATCCAGACACTGGTGGTTCATCTGGCAGGGTCTTTAGTAACCTGTCTAGCTCCCCTTTGAACCTGTCTACCGGGCAATCTGTTTTGTTTCACACTTCCTTGGGCAGAAAGTTGAATATTTTTGTACCGCTATGTCCTAGGCTGGCTGCAAGGAGGGATTTCACCCGTTCAGGTAAACTTGTTGGTAGGGATCTCCTCTCACACTTTCGTCCAGTACGGTCGTTTGGTTTTGCTTGCAATTCGTTGATTGTTGGGTCTGGTACCAGCTTCTCCAGGATTTTCTATAAATAGAGGGTGTAGTAGCTGTCCCTCCTTCTCTGCTGGAAGTACAGCCCCAGTTTCTTAAGCCAATCCCAGTAGCTATAATCCTTCATTCCCCGAATGTCTCTTGTGAACGAACTTTGGACAGACTTAAGATCTTTGTTAAATGTTCCCGATTTTGTGTGGCGGCCATAGTTGACTACAATAATCAAGAAGGGGTTAGACGAGGGATCTCCACAGAGTCATTATAGTGATTAGACAATTTTATAGAGTTTAGGAAGGATCACCGGGAAACATATGCGAGAATGATCTCCTTTAACCGAATTTGATCCGATCGGGGTATTTTTGGACCTGCCCTGTTTCGATCCATTACTTTGAAGATTTCAAGAAGTTTCATAAATTTCATGCTATTAGTTTGGCGATAATAAGACGATCACCAAATTCAGGTGTCAATTTTTTTTCTGGGGACAAACTAAACTACATTGTCCGATAATGGCAAAGGCAAGCAATATCCTTGATAATAATTAAACAAAATATCCGAATAACCCACAAATATATAGAAGCTTAATGTAGCTAAATATATAGCCTACATATCAATATACTAGAAAGAGAAAGACAATAGAATAGTTGTAGGCTAGTACAACAGCGACCTAAGTCTCCTCCTATCCCAGGCCCCTCTAACATCAAAGCGGCCGGCATAGGGAGCACTCGCTCATTGAAGGGCCCTTAACCCGGCAAGCGCGATAGGCCTAACGGAAGGCTTCCTATAGGGAACGTGATAGGCCTCACGGAAGCATGACCATAAAAAAAGCATTCCAAAAAAAAAAGGCCCTATCAAAACAAAGGATTTTGTCTCTAGGTGAGATAATTCCCCTCTAGTACTCATCCATGTGTTTCTCACCCCTCCCCCTCCCCTCCTTCCCCACCTTATTCCCCCCTCCCCCCCTTCCTCAATTATCACCTATTTTTCCTCTTATTATCATCATTTATCGGTTATTTTTCTCTCCCGCGATAATGTAGCACAAGTGGGTTGCATAAAAGATCGTTATGCAACACCCAGACACCGGCACACACCGCCCCGCTCGTCTCAGTTGACTCCCAGACAGCGAGAGGGGAGGGCTGCCTGTGGCTCTCTCTCGCCTGAGATTATGACCGGGTGGCCAATATCTTCGTTTTTCACCACCCAAATGCTTTTCCCACTTATTTTAGCACTCTTGAAGGTTCATATATACATCATATATGTAAAATAAAAGCATACCGAAAACAAATAATGCTATATATTGTAAATATAACGAATTCTGTCAGAATCCAGGGCTAGAAATGCACAAATAACTACCCTAGCACCTAGGTCTATATCGCGCTTGTCAGGTTAATGAGACCCAACACCTGACTGCCCTTCTTCCATCCAAAATATCTTCCAGTGACAACTCAACCACTGGTGCGACCATTCGACTAAAATCACTGGAAGTTTGGTTGAGGTGGCGACTATACAAACAATCACCACGTCTTAGAGGTTCGAGCTTTAGTCTGACAGTTCCCCTAACTCCCTGAGCCTAGTACGTAGATTGTGGTGATGAGCCACAGTTAATATGAACTAGACCGAGTACCAAAACCAAGTATTAGTCCCGAGTAGATTGAGCATCATGGGCCTACTGTGAAAGGGAAATTTGCCAGGGAATCGTGTTGATCACGTTGACTTTTATATAATAGATGTATTGAGCTTTGGTCATACATATACATACATACATAACACTTTAAGACTGAGTGCTCCACACATACATGCAGTTTCAGTCTCTTTTCGTAATGGCGGCGTTCCAGGCAACCCTGTTAAGGGCTGCTTCATTTGTCATGTTTTTGGATTTGAGATCGGCATCTTCCTTGGTCCACCCCTTGGTGCAGCTCCCTCCACAATCACAGACCTGCACCTTTTCACCCAATTTTGTTCATCCATTCTCTCCACATGCCCAATTGCCCATACCATCCCATTCATCTTGTACGCATCTTCTCGCTAATACTCTTTATACCTAAACGTCTCCTCAGCTCATCATTTGTCATTCTATCCCGGAGCTTGGCCCCACAGATCCATCTCACCATTCTCATCTCATTATGTTCCATTCTGTTGACATCCTCTACTTTAACGGCCCATGTTTCTGAGGCATACGTCATTGCACTTCTAACACATGAGGCATACACCTTTCCCTTCAGGGAGAAAGGCATTTTTTTCATGGTCAGAATTGGCAGCAGTTCTCTGAACTTCTCCTAGCCACATCTAATTCTAGTGACAGTGGCAGCCTTGGCCCCACCACCGGCAGAGATGGTATCTCCTAGGTAACAAAACTTGTCCACCAGCTCCAATGACTCATTTCCAAAATTCACAGCCACAGAATCATCAAGCTCGCCCTTGCACACTACGCACTCAAATTTCTCTATTTCTGACTTATCCTTCGGCAGGGGTCCTTTTATTCTACTACAGCGCTTACTCCCATGGTGCATCCAACATCGACAGATGCTAAACCGGATCGAGTTAGCGCCCACACCCTTTCCACACACTGCACATGGGTATGCACCGCTCTTTTCCACATTGCCTCGTCTCAATCTACAATGCATAACCTTGGTTTTGTTAATATTGACTCTTAAACCCTTGCTCGCCATGCCCTCTCCATCTTCTGAATTTGGCATCAGTCTTGCGCATTGTCAGCTATTAGGACTAAATCGTCTGCATAAAACAGTTCCCACGGGAGTCCGGATCTAAATTCTCTAGACAGTGCCTCCAGGACCATAATAAAAATGAGGGGGCTTAACACTGAACCCTGATGAACTTTTCACTCAGTACACCTTTCACCCTCACCGCAGTTTGCGAATCCTCATACATCTTCATTATCACACGCACCAGCCACTCTTCCACACCAAGTTTCCTCATAGCCCACTGCACAACATCTCTAGGCACCCTATCAAGGGCCTTCTCCAGGTATACAAACACAAAGTAAAGATCCCTGCCTTTTAGTAAGTATCTTTCCTGTATCTGCCTGACTATGAAGATAGCATCGGTTGTACCACGTCCTGGCATAAAACCAAACTGCATATCATCAATGGAGATGCTTTGCCTGATCAAACCCTCAAAGACTCTCTCACAGACATTCATGATTTGGTCAAGCATTTTCAGGCCCATACAATTAACTCTATCTAGCGCATCCCCTTTTCTGACATAAACCTTTATAATTATATGGAATAAATACTGTTTTATCTCAGTAATCCCACGCATTGGCTGGAAATACGAAAGGATATATCTGGTTGTTTATACAGGGGTGGATTAATAGGTATTGGATTGCTTGTGCATTGGCCATTGTGAACCCTTATAAAATACTCCGGTGAATTTTCCTTTTAACTCATTAAAGCAGCTCGCTACATGTGTAGGCCTAACTGCCGGGACCCATAGGCCAGCCATCACCTGAGGACTTTCGCCTGACTGACGCCACCACACTGAGGAGCCAGGGCCTGTCCAGCCACCAGACAGACATTGATGGAGGATCCAAGATCAAGAAGAAAGTGCTAGCTTGTTTGAAGCTGTGTTACAGATCTCCCTTCTAACTTTACAGGCCTAACTTGATGAGGACACAAACCACATATTATCCTAGCATTCTGTTTGATATTTTGTACGCTATTCCTCGGGGGGTAATTCCGTATCTAATATAATTAAGATCTAAACTATATAGGCCTACACCCAGTTATACACGTAAAATCAAATCATCCAAGTGACATGCTTTCCTCCTTTTGTGTTAGTGACCCCTATCATTGACATTCTCTTTGGAGACTGAATGAGATTATAACTTGTGAGTAAGCGACCGATAGTACTGAAGACTCCGTGTTTGAGGGTACAGTACTTCTTTTTATGGTAGGCCCCTATTATTTGTGAATCCTATATGTTTGAATACATCAAACCATTCTTGTGTGTATTAGCTAATACAACTCGTTCGAAGCCATATTGGTTTTTCATGTAGGCCTAAACTCTCTAAGGATCGATGGCACAATTCTTTTTGGTTTTATGGCTATTAGACGATTTTATTCAGATTTGGAAAGCTATATATGGTATAGTCAGAGGGTTGATTGAGATGGTTTTAACCCTTTTAATTCACAAAGATCCTTCCAAAGCTGTATATAATCGTCTAATTATTGCCAGGATAAACTGTCAAAATGCGTCACAACTATCAGAGGGTTAATAAATCATTGTTTTAATGATACTCTGTGTTGTACTTGTCCTGTTGCATGCCTATATGTATACATTGTGCTAGCTTCATTCCTTGCCCAGTTAGGGAGAGCCCATAATTATCAGTGTCTCACAAATCCTGTAAAAATCCTGGTATTTCAATAATGTTCTTCTCTATCTCCCCAAGACTTCCTACATGATATAGGCCTAGTTATTGTTTTAGTGTACCTTCATTAGCTGTGAAATCCAATACATCATACATTATTGTACATCACACCGTAATGCTATAGCCTATACGTACTAACTATGTAGGCTATACCCTATAGCCATTTGCTATAGGCTACATTATACTCGCAGTTACTCACAGACGATGATCTGGAAGAGGCTTATTCAGCCTGTGTCTCCAGCTCTATATTAAACTCACTAGCCAGTACCGGGGTGGTGGTCGATGTGTTATTTGCTCTTTATATGTGTTCTTTGTAATTAAATTTTATTTCTTGGTTATGCCACGTATGATCCAACCTTTTTTCAAACTTTTTTTACAGATTCTTTTTTATAGGCCTATTTACTTAGATCTAGCGGTATTGTTTGACATCTAGTAACACTTGATCAATATTCTGGGGTTGACCCTTTTTGAGATATGTTAAATTATTAAAGCACTATTATAATGTGTTCGACATTAATTGATGTCCATCGATATTCTAACGACTTTTGAAAAGCAGATATATTATAAACTTTGACTTGGTACCACTGACGTATTCAAATAGTTATCGAAATTGTTAAACTTATGTTGCATAATTTACATTGACAAAATTATATCCCTTTGAATATAAATAATTCTTCATTAATATGATATAGTACAAATAAGTAATGGTGGCTAAATGTACCGAATGTGTAAGTAGCTTTAGGCTTTGGTTGCAGGTTTGCCAGACGTAGCATAATGTTTACGCTAGATATTGGGGCATTTCCTCACATCTCCACGCCATGTTATGTATATATCCGTGACATATAGTGATAACCTTAACATATGGTTCATATCTAAGTTATTTTATATATACAGTATATATTCATGTTTTCCCTTGCAACATTCTACCTGTGGTGAAAGTTGGTAACACTGATCGGCTGAGGATTGTGGGGCTTTATACGTATCATCAGAGGTTATAAAGGGCTGGCTCACGTAGCGTTGTTCATTGTGATCTCATTCCTCGAGTAGCCTGCTCGCGTTTTCTCCCAGCTCCATCGTAGCTGCATATTAACGCATATTAACCCAAAATCATCTAAAATCACAATGACCGCACACAAGGATACGTGGTGTATGCCGGTGTGGGGGCCGAAGAGCTGGTTGACGTACAAGACTGATGAGGACAGCAAGGTGACGGAGCCAACCTTGGACGTTGACAACCATGATGCTGCCCGTCGAGTGACACCAGTTCCTGTGATTGCCCAGGGTAAGGATGATAAGTCAGTGTGGAGTGATGTGGATACTGATGAGGATGAGAATTACAGCAGTGATGATGACAGTGAGGTAGAGGATAGTGATGGGGCAGTGAGCGATGATGGGGAGGATTGGCCTACACCAAGAGGGGTTAAGAGGTCTCTTGACGATTATCCTACAGGTCCTACGGAACAATCCATCAAGAGAGCCAAGAAGGATCTTGGGGACCTTCTGCTTCAGGAAACCCTAGAATATTTCCAGTCAGACTCCAATAGCGATTCCAGTGAATAGGCCCGGCTAAGTTAAATGTTGATACCTTGCCCCTTCTACAGTCTGCCTTCAGTGCCTTGTGATGTCATAATACCTGTGGGGGTGCTTGGTTATGGCATTGGCCTTGCTCGGAGTCTGGACCTTGGGGCTGTTACGCTGGCCAGCTTGCCAGAATGTACTCGTAACTCGCTAGCGCTCGCCAGGGCTGTGAAATGGGCTATAATAATCGTAGAACGATGTTCTTTCTTTCATAGTGTTCATGTTGTCACAGACAGATCAGTGGTGGTCTTTATTCTTGTCTGTGACACTTGGAAGTATTTTATATAATTGATAGAGTATAAGATATGTTGTGTGAAGTTGTAAGGAGAAAGAGAGCGAGCAGCAAGGTGGTATTATGTGCGTGTGTATGTATGTGTGCCTTCCTCGCTCAGGCGGAGTTTCCCACGCTTGTGATTGGCCGGCGGGCCTGGCGCGTCATATGACGCCTGCTCCTCATGACATAGTCGTCTGTGATTGGGTGCCACAGTCTTTGTTAGTGCTGGGGGGCTCCTACTCGCATGTCTCCTGCAGAGCTTGGCATAGCGTGCATGGTCCTACATGTCCCTTGCAATCTGTCCCCAATCTAACCCCCTGTACTACTGTTTCTCTCTCTGAACTTCTTCTTTTCCAATACTTCTCATCTTTATTCATTTACTTATCCCTTCTGGTTCTCGCATACGACTTCCATAGTCGGCCAGTCGTATTACCAGCACCAGTTCTCACATACATGTTTTGCACTAGCTTTAGGGATTCTTAGAGTCATAGTCACATGGTAGCATAGTATTGGGATGCTTCTAATTATTGAGCTGTTCTTTCCTACTATTTAATGCTAGACAGTGGAGGGTATCTTTGGTCGTTGTCTGAGTTATGTATATGGCAAGTCAGAGCCTGTACGACTTCGACGAAGCTAGGTAGCCTGTAACCCTTGTGCATATTTTTCCTTTGCGAGTGTAGCAGTATACAAGTGAAGGGCTTTTGCCTACTCTCACTTATATGCTTGCTACCTTACTTTGTTGACCTTTGTGGAGCACCAGGGTAAGACCAGATACTTGAGATCTGGACTTACCAAGAGAGCCTCCAAGTCACTTAACGTAACATAAGGGAAATCTGTTCAAGGGGAGACAGTAGGCTACGAGCATTCTTGCGCTCTGCCTAGTTTCCTGGTACCTTTTATGCCACTGCTAGACTTTATTAGTGAGAAAGACAGCATTGTGTTTATTAACTTTTATTGTGTATGCTTCAGGAATTATTCATGCCTTATTTTAGCCTAGGTTGATGCATAGTGCACAACCCAGTTTGGCTGTTACGTTGGCTAAAGAAGTACCGTTTTGAGCGGCTATTATTAGTGCTGTCACAGAGTTGTTGCACTCCCTTGTTTTATATATATGTATCCTACTTATTGGTGTATATAAGGTACACACTTTGGTGTCCTGCCCCTGCATTATTTCTATTCTATATTTACGAGCATCTTAGAGCATCAGACGTTTTCAGAAGATTCTTTATCTGTTTGCTGTAGGACTAGACTTCCAGTGTTTTCATAGAGCATTGAAGAGTTTAGTGTTGAGTTCAGACTCACACTAAAGTTAACGTAAGCATGTACTCCTTTATTAAATCTTGTTATAGTTTATTCAAGCATTGTTATTACTAAAGAGCATTTTATTAACGTAAAGTACTCCTGTTGTGAGTAGGCTTTGCCGTCACCGGAAAGCCTTTGTAGAAGTGCACTAAAAACCCAGTTAATTGATACCCCGTTATCCAGTAGATTAACTCTGGAGGGTTTAAGTGTTTTGTTCACCGGCGTAATAGTTCTAGGGTTTGGAATTAGCGTACCGTTGTTGCAGATATAGCCTATCATCTAGTCCATTATTAAGTGCCCTTGGTTATTTCGTAGTGCCGGTCGTAACAGGGCTGTTCAGAACTTCGGTCAGACAGCCTGAACAACTAGGCTAGCCTACTTTATTATTTTAATTACTCATTGTATATATTGTTCGTAGGTTATTTTTATTTGTAATGCACCAAGACTCTTGAGTACATAATAAGTGGATATTGGCCACCTATGAACGATATATAGGGTAATTATTATGAAGAGACTCGCACCCATATTATCCATGTTAATTAGGCCTACTCAAGATTTTGAGAAATGAAGGTTAATATATATTTTAGCTTTAGGATAGCCGGGTATTCTGCAGAACAACAACTCCTCGATTACTACGTGATTCCTGTCTTATGGAATTATTATTTTTTCGCTCTTACCTTACTCAGGGGGATGGATGTAGATTGCGGACTTACGGTCGTCATGTTTACATAGGGCGATCGCCGAGGTTAACTTCGCGTCTATTTTAACGGCGATTTTTTCGGTTATTTGCCCCCTGCTGGCAATATATATGATGATGACAATATGTCATGGAGGGTGAGGGGGTGCAAAGCCCCCCAGATGGCATTCAAAATAGACGGGAACATGATGGCAAAGGTCCGACGCCACTACGCATAGTGTAAACAAGGCTGGCGGTACGCCCGCACTTAACATTCTTGCCCTTTGTTTTCCCGGGCGTTTCCTTACCCTCCTCAGCTCCCCGCCTTGTAGTGGTTTCGCTCACCTGGGCTTTATTAGTGGTAAGCAGGGAGGGTTTTGTGGGGGCGCTCGGTTATGGCCTTGGCCATGTTCAGACCTTGGGGCTGCTCGGCCAGACAGTCTGGGGAACAGCAGCAACAACAACAACCTAAATTACCAATCCTAACCTAGACCTAGTATGTGGGATACAAGACAAACCCTCACCTATCGCCTAGTATATTATGTCACGAATGTCCTTAGGATAATTATTATCGTATAGCCTAATATGTGCCCTTTATAATTACAGTACAGTACTGTATTTGGAAAAGGCTCGCGCCTCGCGGCCATATTATAAATACATTATATATAGGACAATGCAGGTCTATGGAATCCTAATACAGTACTGTACTCATGTATAATCCACTGTTGGAGAATGATTTTGATCATATATATAAAACCCGATATTACTGGAAAAAAAAAAAGTCCCATCACTCCCAGAGCAACTCAATACAATCTACACTCCTTGAGAGCTCTGTGAGAAAGCCCGACCGTGGCCATGGCCTTCCTTAGGGACTCGGGGCTGTTCGGATAGGCAGCTTAGGGAACAACAACTCCCAGAGCTCCGTACCTTGGACGTCCTTGCTGTTTACAGACATCTTCGTTTTGAGTACTGTATACAATTTGGACTCATGGTTCAGCCTTTCGGATTTGTCCGAAAGGCTGAGAAAATACCTCCGTCTTTTTCGGACCACATTTAACTTCGGACTCATGGTTCAGCCTTTCGGATTTGTCCGAAAGGCTGAGAAAAATTAAATCGCGTTCGGACCGAAGAGCCGAGTTTCGGACTTGTCTGGTTAGGTAAATGTGTATTCGAACTTATAAACTTCGGACATTATTTCAGCAATTCGAACAAGTCTGAATGGCTGAAGTGTGAAGTTCGGACTTTTGACACGTTCGGACAGGGGTCTCCCCCGATTAGTCCGAAAGGGCGGGGGTTTACTGTAATCGATATTTACTCCCTTCTGGCAACATAGATGATGATTTCAATAAGTAAATGGGGGTGGAGGGGGGTGAATAGGGCAAAGCCCCCCCTCAATCCATCTTGTATCCCATTGTGGAAATATATCTAAAACCATGAAAACACCCATTTCTCAAAATCTGGAGGAATAAACCTTGAAAATAAGGGTGCAAGCCTTTTCCCTATAATTACCGTCCCTAGTACCCCTAGTACCTAGTACGTGGGATAGAAGACTAACCCTCACCTAACACTTATAGACAGGGCTAAACCTAGAACAATTTGATAATCGTCACTACCAAACTTTTCTCAGTGGTTTCTAGGGTATTTTTTCCTGTAGAATCCATTTCTGCTTGGGGCATTTTTGTATCGTGCATATTTAATGAGATAATTTGCATATTTGAATAAATTAACGGAAATTATGAGAAATACCATAGTAGTTGTGTTTTGGTGAGCATTTGAGGTAAATAAATGAAACTTTTGTCCTTTTAAGGTGTAATGATATCTGCAGGGTAATATTTGGGCATATTTATGGCGATTAATTAGCATAAATTATGCATATTTAACAAAATTACTTATTTCGACTGAAACCAAACACATTACCAGTAAAATTTTGTTCAATATTAGTTTATTTACCTTCCTGTACACAAATTACATCATATTCTTTCACAATTGATCATTAAACAGGCCGATACACCAATAAACTGTTTTAGTTCATGTATAATTAACTAATATAGCCCTAAGAATATCAAAATATAAACATGCTTTGCAAGGGGTACCCCCAAGCATAAAATTCTTAACACGAATATAAGATAATAAAGCATACACATAAGTAAACAGAATACAAAAGTTTAAAATGATGCAATTTCTGAACAACTGACATGTCTTATTCCAGGTCATCTGAGTCATCACTGTCTCTGTCTGATGTTTCTGAAGCAGGGTTGCCAACTCCTCCGAGTGAAATAATACCAAATCTATAAACATTCAATTCCAAATTTTAAATTTCAATACCAAATTGCAAACCTAAGCCATATACATATTAAATGAATGAATAAATAACATTATTTTATGTAATATAGCATCAATGGAAATTAAATACTGTAATATTGTAAATATATGTACAGATCTGAGACATGCAAGCATCAGTGTAGATAATATAAAGGTAATGCGATTTATTTACCATGACAGCCATGGAGAGTATGTTGAATAAATGGCATTACCTATATATAATCTACACTGATGACATAACAGCCATGGGGAGGACCTCACACCTCTTACCTCTGTTTCGTCTGACAGTAAAATAGGTTATGCGCCAGGGTGGAAAGGGACTTTCGGATCCTCCCATTAAAAAAAATGGAGAGGATTGTGCAACTTAGCCTACTTTACTTGTATGCTGTGATGATTTGAGTGAAAAGAATCAGTCATTATAGGCACTCAAATTGTCAGCATAACTATCCTTTGACCATGTTTGTTCATACATTTCTTGAGAACAAATTCAACATAGGCCTAGTGGCTGTGATTTTCAATTATTTGCAACACCCTTCAGGCATTATTAGTGTGGTGTGTATAGACTTGCTGCTTCAAGTTATTGCAATTGTGGAGTTTTGTTTACACAACATTTACATGGGAAACATTCTTTCCACAACAACATTGCTTATTGGAGTGGTTAAACATGATAAAGCATAGTTAGCAACTTATTCATAATGTCCAAACATTCTATGAGTCACATTACACAAAAATAACTTAACTAGCTGTGGGCTTCATTACGACTGAGTAACTCAGACAGCAGTACCGTACGTTACCACTGCTGTATACACACCAGATCGGTTCACGTCCAATACAAATGGCGGGTCGTGGGAAATCACATACTAGTGAAGCAAATGGTAGGCCTATAGCCTAGTCACCTGTTTTATTTTTAGTAGGAGTTTTGTTTACCGAAATGAGGAAATTGATAAAAGCATGACTTTGTACTAATTAATACCAAAATTTGAAATTCCCAATACCAGAATACCAAATTTAGATTTTCAATACCAAACCGATTTTTCAATACCAAATTTAAGGTTATTTGGTATTGAAAAATACCAGTTGGCAACCCTGTTCTGAAGCACTACTTAATAGAAAATCACTGTCACTCTCTGATGATGAAGAAGAAACGTCATTAGCAGATGCCGAATGACTTTCGTCAGGTGATGCTGTAGCATGTTCCCTTTTCTGTCTCTTCTTTGGAGGTTTAGTTCCTTGTTTCCTTGTTTCAGTTTCAGAGCTCTCATCATCAGCCTCCTCCCCACACTTTGATTTCCTGGGAGGTTTCCTACACAAGCTTGGTGGAAACAGTGAGCAGGAGAACCAAACAGGGATAAGACCATCATCAGACTGCTGCCATCCATTGTCCTCGGGTGGAGGATAATCAATATCCTGCTTGAGACATTTCTTCCAGATATATGCTTGTAAATTAGACCTCTTCAGATGTTCATCTGAACTATGTTTGTCAGGGATAAGACTCAAACTTGATTTCACCTTCTGTTGATCGTACATTCTGATTCGGGTTTCAATATAATCTTCACTCTCTTTTCCTGGATACATTACTGTCTGCATGAAGGTAAGTATGTTTTTGCGTTGTTGAAGTGAGCTCGGAAACATTCCAGCTGAAGACAGCAAGTTAAACTTGTTCTGTGTCACTAATTTCTTGAATGGCTTCACCTTTCCTACTTTGTATGGGTATGAGGTTGTGTCACATCCTGTCACACTGTGATAAGCTGGCAAGACATCACACACTTCTTTCCCATAAGTTCTGCAAACATCGCCAATGTCCACATATCGCTCTTTGGCTATTTTCATGTACCATTTCTGAGCAGGGGCAACTTTGCTGAAGGCATATACAAGCAAAACAAATATGTCAGTATCTGTGGCAACAACCACAACAGGTCTCTCAGATAAGGATGCATGCCGAACAACTCTTGTATCTGCTTCATGGTGATTGCATTGTTCAATGAGAAGTACATCTTCAGTAGTGATCATCCAAGTGTTATTCGATTCTGTGAATACTAGTGGGATGTCAAGCTTTGATCTGAATGAGTCACTCTTGTAGTGAAAGTTTATCAGTTCTGTTTTGTTTTCGCCACTCTGCAGAAAGTTATTCCAGTCTTTGCCCTTTGGCATCGATTGTCCCTTTTCTGTGATCGAAACCTTTCTTCCTGCATGGCATCTTCTCTTTTGTGTCATGCCCTTGATTCTGTGTTTCCCATAAGTATCCATGATTATCTCTAGTCTCGAAGGATTGAACATCTTTGGTGGCATGCAAAATCTAAGCAGACTGTCTGCATATTCCCCCCATGTGTCCTTTGGGGAAACAGACTGAACAGCAGCCATGCCATCAATTATCCATTCTGCTCTGATTGGGGCTTGTTCACCCACTGCCGCAGCCTCTGTGATCATGTGGTTCCGCAGCATTGCTTTTTATCCTTGTCTCAAATCTTTATCTTCTGTAGAAAGGGCTAGTGGTACAGAGGTCAATGGGTAGGAATGAACTTCCCTCGCACTTGTAGCTTTGCCTACTAGAGTGCCGAAGGCCTGCTTCTCCTCTTTCAGTATGTTAACAGCTCTTGGTGCTTTCTTGGGTTTTTCTAATCCTGTTTTTATCTTTGGTTTCGGTATGGGTTTGAAGAAGCTGACACGATCTTCCCCTGCTCTCTTCAGCCTTTCCTGTACAAACTTCAACAGCAAAATGTCCCCTGTCTCAGTGGAATGCAACAAGCCTTTCACAACTTCTCCATCAAGGGCCTCACCAGTCTTGAAGTGCCTTGCCACACCTGGTGCGAATGGATCCATGTACTTGGTCATTTGGTCAACCAGGGCCTGCACTGTTTTCTCATGTTCCTTTATAGCACCTTGGGTTGTTTCTTTGTGTGTTGAAATTGTCATTAGGTTGAATTTATCTTTCAATGCTGTCCTCACTTTTGCCATCAGATGACTTGTTTTGATGAAAGCATCTTCTGCTTTGAGTGACGTACTGAAGCCTCCTTGCATAGGGCCGCCCCTGACTTTGACCTCTCTGTTTACAGTTACCTCAGTTATGAAGTCCCCATGAACTGTGATACTCCCTCCAAACCCATTCTCTTTCAGTTCTTTCCATGCTGTAGGATTTGTCTTCTGCAAATTTGCCAGAGTCACATGTTGATAAGTAAGGTACCTGGCATAATTGAAATGTCCAAAGGCAAACAGTTGAGGAAGTAATGCTTGTTCTGCTTGTAGGTGTCTCTCAATGTGTTTTTCTCGTACTGAACTAATCAGAGCAAGCATGGTTGAAACATCTTTCAGGTATTCAATCATCATTTCGGCTTCTGTACCACCTGTGCTGGACATCAGATCAGTGCACAGTCTCTCGAATTCTGGGTTTGACATTAAGAGATCAAGTTCCTGAGGAGTGGGGCTACATCTAAGTAATCCCAGCAAATGCCTGAAATCTGGTCCAAACAGTGAAACATATCCCATCTTCTTCATTCTGCATCTAAGCAGTGCCTGAAATGACTGCTTGTGCAGTCGAATTGCTCGAAAGTAATGACGACCTTCAACAGCCTGTATACTTGATCCCTCTGCAATTGCTCCAGCATCTACCCACCAGTCTCTGAAACCAAGTGCTCCATACTTTTTGTACATGATTTTGAGTTTCACCATGATGGTGTGAAAGCCTCCAAGAAGATTAACTACTTTCTCATACTTTCCTTCGTTAAGCCATTGCAAGACTACCATCTTACAATATATGGCTTCATCTGAATGCAAAAATATACACTGCAGTCCAAAATCCTCAGCCATGTCAATCAGGAGATCCAGGTACCATTTGCATACTGTGTCACTTGGTGGTAGCGGTACTACTTCCATATATTCAATCAAAGATTTGCTTGTATCTGAGGTTGTCACTGCCTTCATGAATGGAGTCCAAGACCCTACAGGTGGTATGGTACTTTCTCCATCTTGACCGACCACTTGGTCTCCGAGTGCACTAACAATAACCCATGCAATACCACGCTTCAAACACCAGTCCAACAAGTCATGTTCTTTAGAATCATTATACTCTGGAACACGAGGAGGCTCCTTCTTCTTCCCTATTCTGTATGATCCATAATCACGTTCTTTTGACTCGGCATCAACGAGTGTAAGGTTTTCCTCTTCCTGCCGATATTCACCAGTAGGCATATTGTCATCTTCAAACAGCAATTTATTCTGAAACAAGGTTCCGTTTGTGTAGTGTGTTGTGTGTGAACCTGTCACGGTCTGCTGTTTCCCATCTGAATTATCTATTGTGACGTGCACGGCTCTTCCTTTCACAAATCCAGGTGGAATCTTTTGTGTAGATTGTTCAGTCACTTGCTGTGCCCATGCATTGTTCAGCAAACGCACATCAGAATAGGACACTCCATGACCACATTTGTTCAGAAGCTTGGTTACTTCCTTTGAGCCAGTCAATCGATGCACAGCCAGGCTCAAAGCAGTGCTTTTTGCAGACCTCTGATGTGTAAGCAAAGACTCCCAGTCACTAGCAACAGACCAAATCTTCTGAGCCGAAGATGTACTGGTAGTAAGCACATAGCCCTTGTCATTCTTTGGAGATTGAGGGTTCACAGTCCAAGCAATAGCATTATAAAGGCATGCCATGGGTCCGCTGGAGTCAAGCCTTGCAACCAGTTCTTCAGCTTTTATTGGCCATTCTTCACACGATTGCTTTTTCAATTTTTGCCTTATCATGTGTGCAAATGCTTTTGTCAGGTCGTCATCACGAAGCCCAGAACCTTTTAGTGTCGCAACAACATACATGCAAGGATTTATGGACGTTGGATGGACTACCAAATTTCTCCCTGCTTTGTAGAATGAAATTTGCTCTCCAAACTGGCCTTGTAATTTGTTTTTCAACTCATATGTGTACTTTATACAAGGCTCTTGCAATCCATTTTCAGTACTCATATTCTCAATATCTGCTAGCAAATCTGTCATTAGGTAAGCCTCCTTGTCTTTGATAACTTTCCTCTCAACCAATGTCAGAAATTCTTCAGTGACTTTATTCTTCAACAAATTTACCCTTGCCATTTCATCTTTATCCAATACAGTTTCTTTACTTTTGTAAGGACTAGCAAATGAAAGGTAGCAGCTTTTATGGTAGTATACGTCCACAGCAAACACATCAAATGACTGCCCACTCAAAAGAAGCTCAAGTCTCTTTGCTGCCCCTTCATACTTGTCTCCAGGTACATTTCGTAAAGTCATTTGGTCATGCAGTTTCTTGAAGGACCTGTATTCAGAACACCGGCCAACACCACCTTCAGCATAGGGATTTGTATCCTTACTTGTTTTGGTGTTGCAGATGAAACATATAAGATTTGTATCCTTGACCACTCGTCCAGACGTTCTCTTTTCTTCCTGCTTGTTATACTCTTCTAATGCTGGTGTATCTGCATCTGTGACTCCAGTGTCCTCTTTGATTCCTCTCTAAATGTGTTCTGAACATCAATCTGCATGACGAATGAGCCTGAAAACTTCTTGTGGTTGTACTCTTGATTCTTTCTTGTACACAAGAAAATTCTTGATGAGGCTCATCACCATCAGGTACTTGCACCATGGCCCAGAGAACTGCTTTTTCATCTATTGTGCTCAAGCCAGATGTTCCGATGGTCTGCTTCTTCTCTTTATCAGCAATAACTTTTGCACAAAGCAAGCACTTGGTGCTTGCTGTAGAATGAGCTGCCAGGAATGGTTGCGCTGCCATTGTCAATGAAACACCATCTGCAAAAAAAAAAAAATCATAATTAATAAACAATTAATAAATAATTAAATAATTAATAATAAATAATTAATAATTGTCACTACCCAACAATTTGTATGTGGATTCAAGGGTAATTTGATGTTTCTTAGTTTATGCAAAGTACATGGTTACCAACTACGCTCTCTTGCAAAGCATGCTTATATTTTAATATTCATATGGCTGCTGTATAATATATTAGTTATTTATACATGAACTAAAACAGTGTATTGGTGTATCGGCCTGTTTAATGATCAATTGTGAAAGAATATGATGTAATTTGTGTACAGGAAGGTAAATGAACTAATATTGAACATAATTTTACTGGTAACGTGTTTGGTTTCAGTCGTAATTAGTAATTTTGTTAAATATGCGTAATTTATGCTAATTAATCGCCATAAATATGCCCAAATATTACCCTGCAGATATCATTACACCTTAAAAGGACAAAAGTTTCATTTATTTACCTCAAATGCTCACCAAAACACAACTACTATGGTATTTCTCATAATTTCCGTTAATTTATTCAAATATGCAAATTATCTCATTAAATATGCACGATACAAAAATACCCCAAGCAGAAATGGATTCTACACGAAAAATTACCCTAGAAACCACTGAGAAAAGTTTGGTAGTGACGATTATCAAATTGTTCTAGGTTTAGCCCTGTCTATTATAGTATATAGAGCTCGGGAGGACGAAAATATGGCCAGTATACAAATCGGTGCCATCTAGAGGAGTCCTAACCCGTACAGCCCCAGCGACGTGTCTGGCGCTGGCGATGTATGTAACGCACAGCCCCAGCGACGCGTCTGACGAGTCACCCTAATTGCTCCGACCGTAACCTCAGGTGTAGCCACTCGAGAGGGCTCAGATTTGTATGGGAACTGTGTACGTATCCCACGCAACCGTGCCGATGGTTGAAAACTCTCAAAGTCCACGTGCGTGCACGTGAGCGCGCAATAACCTGTTTTTTGGGGGTAATTGCCTTCAATTTTTTACTCTTGTAAAATACGTTTTCGGGGGCTCTTTAGGACCATTCTTTAAGCTTTTTGAGCGGTTTTTCGTGATTTTTCCTTCATTCCTAACCCATTCGCTATTGTTTCTGGAATAAAACAATTTTTTGAAAACCGGCCGGGTTCTGGTGAACAAACAATACAAAACTAGCCGGGGCTCCACGGGTTAACGACCTTTTTACAATTTTTTTGTTTTTTAGTATGATTTTGCCCCGGGTTAAAACATAGTTTTGGAAGGATGTAATATCCGGGCGTACGGTCGTCATGTTTACATAGGTCGTGCGCTCGCGGTTACGTTCCCGTCAAATTTTAACTGCTTCTTTTTCTGTTATTTGCCCCCATGCTGTTAACCCGTCCAGTCCCAGTGACGACTATAGCCGTCAATAGATAAGTCACTACACAGTCCCAGCGACGGTTATAGCCATCAGTAGTGTATTTTTCTTGTAACTGCCTGTACAAGGCTTTTTTTTTTTTTTTTTTTTTTTTTTTGTAAAGCCTTGTAAAAAAAAAAAAAAAATGAGAGATCCAGTCTTGCCTCATCTCTTGAGGTGAAAAAGTGGTCTCTCCTGCCATTTTCGCCACAGTGCTTAGGACTGCTGGGGGCTTTTATTACTGTATCCTACGGTACTCAACGGGTTAATATAGATACTGTACATACATACCGTACAAGTTTAATGACCGTTTCATCCACAGAGAGCGTGGTTTTAGTCTCTTTACTGTAGTACTGTACAATAAAGACTTACCAGAACACAGCCCTATCATGTCATCACAGTGGCTGATGTCGGTATAGCGATAACAGTGTCTCAGCAAGAAAGTAAGTCATGGGGGGGTGAGGGGAGGCAAAGACCCCCCTCAACTTATTATAGTATCCTACGGCAGTCAAAATAGAAGGGAACGTGATCGGGAGTATGTGAGTAGTGTAAACAAGACGGGGGATACGCCTGAATACTACATCCTTACCCACATTTTGATATACTGTACTGTAATCTTGAGAGCATATCTAGATTCCATATTTGTCTATAAATATTTCAAAATAGTTTGTAACAACAATAGTAAGTTATACTGAAATGCTGAATCTATTATTTATTATGTATGGGCATTAATAATCTCGCGAGCTAGTTTACCCTCACAACCCCCATTTTCTATTGTTACAATGCACAATCTTGGAGGTGTTTTTGGTAAGGGTTGTGTTATCGGGCGTACTGTCAGTTTGTTTGATTCTTCAGTGTCAAGGTTGTGAATGTTGGGGACGTGGGTGTTGGTAGCAGCGGTGGTGTTGGCTGGACTGTGGTGGTTATGAAAAACAAAACAACTTATCTATAAACGTTCATAACCTACTAAACTTAATAATGTTTTACTTCCCCACATGTTAAAGATGTAGGATGTTGAGGACGTGGGTGTTGGTGGCAGCGGTGGTGTTGGCTGGACTATGGTGGCTCTCTCGGCATCACCACCACCACTGCACCAACCTGGGGGTACCATCGGAACAGGGTTTGTCCTTCTTCGGAATAAGCTTGAACATTATTACAGTATATTAAAAAAGTATACAGTATGTGGAATTTCCTTGAAGAAGTGAATCATTAGTAGTTTTGTAATATATGTACAGTATTGTTTTATATAGGTCTCACTGCATAATTTATGTATGGATATATGCATTGTCTAAATTTGTTTTATCTATTTACTCTGAAATCTATTTATTTGTTTATATATGCATATATAGATATATATTCTCTTTGTAATAATAAAATAATACTCGTCTGGTTACTTATATAGCGCCCGTATCTCCTCCTTTGAGGATTCACAAGCGCTTGGCTTTCTTTAGTCTACCACAGACCATTACCCATTCCCCTTGCTCATTCCCCTTCCTCAACCTCTACGATGAGAGTAAAGCTGTAGATATTATATACCTTGATTTTCAAAAGGCCTTTGACAAAGTTCCCCACAAACGTTTACTGCTAAAACTAAAAGCGCATGGAATACAAGACGGTGTGTTGAAATGGATAGAAAATTGGCTCAGCGACAGAAAGCAAAGAGTAGTCATAAACGGTAAGGCATCAAAATGGACCAATGTAAGTAGCGGGGTACCCCAGGGATCGGTACTAGGACCAATTCTCTTTCTAATTTACATCAACGACATAGATGAGGGTCTCACCTGTACAATCTCAAAATTTGCTGACGATACAAAAATTGCAAATAGCGTACTCTCAAAAGAACAAGTTGACGATATGCAACACAATCTAGATAAATTGTCATGTTGGGCCCAAATTTGGCAAATGAGTTTCAATGCGGATAAATGTAAAGTACTACATATCGGATACCTAAATGAGAAAGCAAACTATTCGATGAATGGCACTCAGCTTAAGAATGTAAACAGAGAAACCGATCTGGGAGTAACAATATCGAGTAACCTAAAACCGAGTCAACAATGTTCAGAAGTTGTTAAGAAGGCAAACAAAATAATTGGCTTTATAGGCAGGTCATTTGAGCATAAATCCAAAGAAGTTATCCTAACCCTTTACAATTCCTTAGTCCGCCCTCTTCTGGAATACTGCGTTCAATCCTGGTGCCCTTATTACCAAAAAGATATAAACAAGCTAGAACGAGTTCAACGTAGAGTTACCAAAATGATACCTAGCCTAAAGAACAAACCATACAAAGAGCGTCTTAGAGAATTAAATCTATTTCCTTTAACCCAGCGCAGATTAAGAGGCGACTTAATTCAAGTGTTCAAAATCATCAAAGGCATCGACAATATGAACTGTAGTAAGTACTTCACTATCGACCAATCTAATTACACGCGGGGAAACGGTTGCAAAATTATTGGTAAATCTTTTAACTCGCACGAATCTAAGAATTTCTTCTTCAATCGAGTTGTCAACTTGTGGAATGGGCTTCCCCGAAACGTTATAGACTGCATCACCGTTGATTCATTTAAACTCCGCTTAGACAAATATCTCGCATCAAACCCGCGACTGACTGCGTTTGTAAATGAATAACTTTATTTTATCCCCCCCTCAGTTACTAACCCATCTGTCCCCTACTAACTTCCTAATCCTGCCACGGACATTAGTTCCAGGGCAGTAATTCCCTTTCCAATGTTCCCTTACCCACTCTAAACCACTGTTTGGACACTTGATCCTCAGTGTTTTGGAGGACAAGCAACCTAGAAGGGTCACTGGATATGTTGTTGCTTGATTTCCTTTGTACTCCTTTGTACTCATGGGGAGATGGTAACCGCCGGTTATATCCCAGAAAAACTTTTCAATCTGAGCGGGGATTGAACGCGAGACCTGCAAGATGGGAATCATGCACGCTATCAACTGAGCCAGCCGGACGGCTTTCATCTCCCATTTATTCATTATGTCCATACCAGCATGGCACCCTTCTTTGCACTCTGGCCGATTAGGGTTCCTGTTGTCCCACTCTCCTACGCACCTCTTCATTCCTCAATCTGTTTCTATGCGTCACTCCACACATACTCCTCAAGCAGCTCATCTCCATTACATCCAACCTATGGGCTGGTCTATCAGAGTGAGAACTGAGCGATCACTGCCATACCCATAGCTTACTCTGACTGTTCCTTTTACTTATATATTTTCTAGATCTCAAGTGACGGCGTCTCTACCGTGGAATGACCTCCCAATCTACCAAGATTGGAAGCCAAAGCATCACATTTTTCCTTTGCCCCTCAACTTTCTCTTCATAATTGCTGAGGGGCACAGGGCCCTGGGTGGGGCTTTGGTTTCCCGGGCGTTTCCGCACCCTCCACAGCTCCCCGCCATGGAGTGGCTTCGGTCACCCAGGCTTTATTGTGGTCGGCAGGGAGGGTTCTGTAGGGGCGCTCGGTTATGGCCTTGTCTTTGCTCGGGGCCTTGGGGCTGTTCGGCCAGGCAGCTTGGGGAAAAATAACAACAACAACATCCAACCTTCTTTTCTCTTGTACATTCAAATCCCATGTCTCAGACCCATACATTACTGTTGGTACAACTATCCCTTGATGCATTGCAGTTTTAGCTTTCATTCCAAGATTTCTCACCTTCCACATAATTCCCATTGCTCCGAAAACTTTCCTTCCCTCACACACTCTGTCTTATCTCCATTCCCACACCTGCATCCCTGCTTATCACTCCTAGATTTTTAATTCACACTGAGACTTTGGGCCTTGGAGCACCTAGGGATGTTTTTTTTAGAACACTCAGCTCAGGGTAAAAGGTGAGATACTTTCCCTAACCTGGTCTGAGTACCCATTCACTCCTTAGGTCTTCTTAGGGCTTGATCGACTGCACAAAAGAAGGGCGACTTTTGGCCTTTCCTAGCGTTGACATAGGCCCTTGTCGTTCTGGCACTGGGGGGAGGGGGAGATAACAAAGGTAAGGCCCACAATATTTGCTTTCGTATCCCATCCCAGGTACACTCTCCAGGTGTGTGTGTCGGGGGCGGTGCTGCATCGTCCTGGTTAGTTTGGTTGACCTGGTCATTGGCCAACCCCGGGTCAGCTTGTGAAGGTGACTTCACATCTGGCGGTGTGGAGCCGCAGTACCGCTCTCTCGCATGCAAAGTAGTTCTTTGCGGCTTGTTTGACTTGTGTTGGTGTGTGGTTGGTACACCTGTCCTCGGGTGGGATTTTTCTAGAGAATGGTTAGAGGGTAGGCTTTGGTATTGTGAGGCCCCAGTGGTCAGCGGTGTCCCTGGTTGTTCTGGTGCCGTACAGGGTTAGGGCTTTGGTGCACCTGCTGTAGGTGACCCTGGCTGTAGGGTTGTGTCTGGTTCTGTTGGTGTTGGTGTGGTGGTCGGTTTGGGGCGCCTTGGTATGTTCCGGGGGGTGCAAGTGGCTGGTTGTTGTGGGTGGCTTCCCTTTCCTTCGGTATAACACCACCCCCTCCGGTACAAAAGTCACAACCTTGTAGCTGGAGATTTTTTTTTTTTCTGAAGCCGTGATGGCGAAGGGCTGCAGGTACTGGAGGAAGTGGTACCATTTGCGGATGAGTTCAATGCAGGGTCCGTCTCACCTGACGATGGTCAGCACTGTGGATTGGTCTGCAGACTCCAACATCTCCAGTAGTTGGTCTGGACGACCTAGGTGGCACTTCCTTCCCTCTACTGAGGTCCACAAAACGAAATGTATTAGCATGTTTGGGACTTTTGAGGTTCTCCTAGGTATGCTCTGTGTAGCTGCTCTGTGCAGTTGACTGTTGACCTCTGACCTGTGTGGGTTGCTTTTGTCAGCTGCTGCAGAAGCAAAAGTACAATTAATCCCTAATCTGTCTAGTGGGTGTGAGACTGCCCGCGAGAGTGATTGTGTTTGTTATGAGCATCTTAGGAGGTTGTAATGGGGTTGTGGTCGGTGAGGTGGAGGTGAAAGTGGTTTGATTGGGTTGGATGGTGGAGTGTGTATTATGTGACAAAGTTTGAGGGTTACGGGTGGAAGTGTTTTGGAGAGGTGGCGGAATTTGTGATTTTTGTGGAGATATCACTTGACTCTGTGGAAGGGTTTCGGTGGGTTGTGGGGTTGTTGAGGTTTGTATTGGGTCGGGTAGTAGTGCAGGAGGTCTGTGGTAAGGTGGAGAAGGTATGGGGGAGGTAGGGTTTGTGTGGTCAGGGAACTGAGTCGTGGATGGAGATTGGGGTTGCGGCGAGTGAGGGTCGGGTTAATTAGGTGATTGAGGGTGTTTTTTTTTTTTTTTTTTTTTTTTTTTTTTTTTTTCTATATTCCAACTTACTCCCTCTCGGGCATAGGCTGAGAGCCTGGACATTCACAGCTGTACAATGAGCAGTGAAGCCCGTGAGGTCTTGTTCCAGTCTAGGGAGTGAGGCATGTGAAGCACGTAGAGTACAACGAGCACCTGCCATCTTGCCTTCACATGAGTCACGGTGCTCACTCATGGTCCGAAGCGACCCCATCTCTGAAGCCACCTCGTTCCCGTGCTTCACTGTCTCACCCCCTACACTCGGACTTTCACTCTTACACACACACACAACGCCACCTGTTGAGCAGCTAACTCACCAGGCATTGCACCCCTATAGCATATTTTGAATATGGGAATATTCATACAGTGCTATTTAATCAGGGAACAATGAGGGTATTTTATTAGCGTTTCGGTGGGCTTTGTGGTAATGCACTGATACTAGGTGCAGCACAAATTCCATCCCAATAATATCTTCCCATTGATACATCGGGATTTGAACCCGGGACCTTTGGATTACCAGGCCAGTGGCAAGACCACTCCGCCACACCCCCCCTGGAAGGAATAAGGTGAGGGGATGCATGGAGTTGGGTGGGGGTAGGAGGTAGATGGTCTGTAAGAGGAGGAGGTGGTAAGTTAGCGTCGGAGGGTGAGGGCGTTTGAGGTTTGGCGAATGATGGTGGGTTGTGCGGGGTTGTGCATGTGGAGGTAAATGAATGGGGGATGGTGGAGGGGTCAGGGGTTGTGGTGGTGTTGAATGTCAGGGGGGAGGGGGGGGGGATAGAATTTGGGGGTTGTGGTGGTTGGGGTGGGAATTGGAATTGGTGTGGGTAAGGTGGAAATAGGTCGGGAGGGGTGGTGGGAGGTGTGTGAGGTGGATATACGGGAGGGGGTGGCACAGGCAGGCCGGCCGGGTTAAATGTGGGTTGTGGGGGTAGTGAGGGGGTTGGCTGTTGTCTCTGTTCGCTAATGTGTACCTTTCTAACATGGCGATTCCGAAATATTCTGGTCTCTCTGTGGTAGTTGATGACTACTTGATAATGTGTTTGGGATTTTTCTTATTATGACCGGACCAATTAATTTGGGTTGAAGCTTATTTTGATAGAGTAGATTTCCCACCATGACATTGTCGCCAATTTTGAAGGGGTTTCTCGCGTTTTGTTCGCCCCGTGATAGGGCTTGGCAAGCTTGTAACTGATGCAATCTAGCTTCTATGTGTGTAACAGAGGTGTGAGCATCCGCTGTGGGGGAGGGGTGGTTAATCAAGTGGCGAAGGGGTAGTAAGACGGGAGCAATCCTGAATACCATTTCATGCGGGGATATGCCGTCTTCCCTTGGGGTGGAATTTAACCCCCACTGGATCATTCTAAGTTGATTTGGCCAGTCTTTTTGACTGATTGGCGAGGAGTCTTGTGCATATCTGGCTGTTGATGCTCCTTTGTCTTTTCTCGCAGACGGCGTTGCCCTTAGGCCAGTAAGGGGACGAGTGTGAAATGGAGTACCCCATAATTTTTGACAAGGCTGCCTTGATCTGGCCAGAAAATTCTGGCACGTTGTCTGTGTATAGGGCCTGGGGTAGGCTGAAGTTAGGGAAAACATGGATCAGCATGGCTTCGGCAACTGTTTTACTGCTATGATTTTTTACGGGGATCGTGATGAGGAATCTCGAATATGTGTCTACAAACGTTAGGATAAAACAAAATGAGTTAAATGCGGAGAAGGAGCCTACTGTGTCAAGGGATAGGAGTTGCCAGGGCATGGTGGCGGTGATGGTGCCGGAAGGGCCTGAGGTTCGTGATGTGTCTTTACCACCAGCGCAGGCAAGGCAGGACTCTACGGTTGTCTTGGCAAGGAGGTTAGGGTTGGGGGTCCAGTAAGTAGTTTTGAATGCGTGCAAGAGTTTCGTATAACCCAAGTGGATACCGTTACCGTAGTGAAGGAGTGTGAATATTTCTTTGGCCTCGTCAGGGCTTAATAGTGGCCGGAATAGGTAAAGAAAGAATCTCCTACTCATGTGAGAGTGGGGGTCATATCTGGCAGTAGCCAGTTGGGCTTGTTATCTATGGCGCACATGGAGACGCTGGCTATAGACATGACAGGCGCAGCTGGGGAGGGTGAGACAGGGTGCGGCCTGGGTTAAGGGGGGAAAGTGGGTAGGTGAGATAACGCGTCGGCATTCATGTCTAGTTTCTCTGGCCTATAAGTGATTTCAAAATTAAACTCTTCCAATGTTTCCCTCCACCATATTATTAATCCTCCTCCCCCCGGGCTGGCCTTCTAAATGACGGCACTCCTATCCGGGCGATATGACCAAAAAACGTTGTATGTAAAGATTGGTATCTTTTTGTTATTTTTACTGCTAGAGAATTTACACAATTCTCAAAATGTAGCCCTGGTTTGTATCTGTAGGCTGGCATTCAGTAGAGCTCTCTAGGTCAATTGGTTCAAGTGTGATGACGATTTCCGTGGAGAGACTTTTGGCTGTTTTTCCGCGAATTTAGCAATATCGGACACTTTGGGAGAATAATTTTCACTCTAACTGGTGATGGCAGACAAGGTCGGACTTCTCCTTCTTGTTGTTAAGGCTTGGTGGCGCTCCGATCGGGTTTGTTTATAAACGTTTCGCCGCACGGCTTTCAAAGCACGCTTAGGGAAGCTTTCAAGCTTACGACTTTCAAAAGGACACCCGGGCTCCGGGCCTTCGCAAGGTGTGTCCTTTTAAAATGACACCCGGGCAGGAAGGGTTAATGCGTTTGTGGTTTGAGACGTTCGGAGACATTGTAAAGCATGATGGTCTGTAATAATGATGGTGATCTTGGCACCCAAGAGGTATGACCGGAAATGTCGCAGGGCCCATACTAGCCCTAAGCATTCTCTCTTTGTTGCGGCATAGTTGGTTTCTGCTTGGGTCAGTGTGCGGCTGGCGCATGTTTTCTTTATTATCTGTGGTTTGAGCTGGTACGGCACCGATTCCTGTTAAAGACAAGTCCGTGTATAAGCGGAATGGTTGACTGTAATCTGGAAATACTACTATCGGTGCCGAAGTGAGGGTGTCTATGAGAGTGTTTAGCGCTTTCAGGCGGGCCTCTGTCCATACTAATTTCTTGTCTTTATGTGTCAGCTCATGTAAGGGTTTGGCAATGGACGCAAATCCTTTAACAAAATGCTGGTAGTAGGAGGCTAAACCAAGGAACGATCGTACGTCCTTAACTGATTGCGGTGCTTGAATTTCCCGGATCGCCGCAAGGTTATCCGGGTCGGATGAAATGCCTAGTTTCAATATTATGTGCCCTAAGTATGGGGACAGAGTCTCGTGCCAGGGTACATTTTGAGGGTTTTAACTTTAACCCATCATGTCGTATCCGCGTAAAAACTTGAGTGAGGTGTTCTTCCCATGAGCTGGCAAAACGATGACGTCGTCTAGATACGCTAGGCAGGTTTCCCAGGTGAAGCCTTGAAGGACGGAATCCATTAATCTGGAAAAAGTAGCTGGGCCATTGCAGAGGCCGAAGGGTAGTATGTTGAATTCATAGTGCCTGCCGCTGCTCGTAGAGAAAGCAGTCTTCTGTTCGTGGTCTGGGTGTACGGGTACCTGCCAGTACCCGGCTTGCAAGTCGAGGGTAGAAAAAATGCTAGCTCCGTGTAAAGAATCGAAGGAGTCATCTATGCGTGGCAGGGGGGTAGCATATTTAACTTTTACGTCGTTCAACTGGCGGTAATCGCCACAGAACTGCAGGGAGCCGTCCTTTTTCTTTACTAGTACGACGGGTGAAGATCAAAGGCTGGTGGAAGGGTTTACTAGTCCCGCATATAACATTTCTCTACCTTGTCTTTCTTCTTCGTGGCGCTGAATGGGGTTCTTGCGCCGTAGGGGCTGTCTGATGGGGAGGCCTGTGGTGTATATGGGGAGGTTCAGGACCTTAGTGTGGCCAATGCCGTCTGGTGTTTGCGAAAATATATCCTGAAATGATAGCAACACCTGTTGCAAGGCTTGTTGATGATGGCGGGGGAGGTGGTGTGGTATTTGATGGTAAGACGGGGGTTTCAGGGGGGGGGTGTAGCAGAGAGGACGTACATCGTTGAACGTTTCCAGCTCTCCCATCAACAGACCCTTCGGCAGGCTGATGGGGTGGTTGGAAATGTTCGCGATTTTTAGACAGTTCATTGACGAGGACAGTAAAGCGGGGCAGGTTAAGCAGTGTGGGGAAATGTGGGAGGCAAGGGAGAACACCAGGGGCACATTGGCGGGGCAGTTAATACTCAAGCTTGATGATGTTGGGGAATTGATATGGCGTTGGCTGTGGTGGCCTGGGCAATGAAGTGTGGTGTCTGAGGTTGGGCTTCGAATTGTAAGTGCCGGTGTTTGCAATCAATCTGCGCATTTGATATTTGTAGCAGATCTAACCCGAGGTACCCGTCGTATCTGTTGGCGTACGCGTCTAACACGCAGAGCTGGGCACTTTCGCCAACGCTTTTGCAAATAGCCAATTTCGCCATGGCGGAAGTGTCATTTTGGTGGCGCATTAGCGTTGGCGCCAAAATGGCTGCCTATTTGAGGGTTTGTAGCTCTGGAAAGTACCTCCATGTTGCCAACCTCGAGTCCACAAAATTTGGTTCCCACTACCTGTGTTAAACACAGACCCGTGGCCCCTACACTTCCAGCGCCCGCCAAAAACCAAGCCAATTACTTCTTGTTATGCGGGAATCTAGTGCACCTTCTATATTTCGTGATTTTTCGTATGTGATTTGATGTGTGAAAATGCTAAGGAAGACATGATAATACAAGATTACTTAATAAACATTGCTTAAATGTAAACACAAATATTTGAAGACCTGGAGAGATTCGATCGATCGACTGTGTAACTCTCACAACTCATAATCGAATCCACTCCTGAGCTAATATATTTTAATTATCAATAGTCTAGATTATTTATTTTTGGATATGGATATTGTCAAAATATCATTAATACTGAGATGTAGAGAGCTGAGTTACGATAAAGACGAATATTCGATGAAATATGTGAAAACCCTTTAATTAGGATAGCCTATATTGTATTTTTAAATTTGTTATTGTTTATCACACGTCACGTGTTCGTGACCACATGATAGGCGTCGTCTTTATTATGATTAGATAGGCTATTTGAAAAGTTTATGGTGTATTTGAAGTGAATTGTACATTAGTCTTACCTTTTATAAACGAATATATAATTATATAAAATGAAGCGGTTAGGGTATAAGCCTAGGCTAGGCCTAATATTCATGGCCAAGTTAACACATTTCCATAGCCTAGCCTAGGCCTACGGTCTCGATTTCAATCGTATGGGTGAGTAATTATATCCTACTGTCTCGATTTATTTATTTCCATTTGAATTGATACTTCTTTTTAGTGCGATTTTAATTAGTGCGTGATTTCATGGTCTCACTTGCGAAATAGGCTAGGCTATAGCGGCGCTTCACTTCAGTTAGGCTAGGCCTAGTTAGTTAATTTGATTTATATTAATGTTTTCTTAACCTAAACTAAGTTTATTAGGTTACCCTAATCCCATCAAAATGCCTCAAAGCATGTAGGCTAAATATTGCATATAGGCCCAGGCCTAGGCCTAATAACTGACTCATTTTATTAGTGTCAAATAGGCTAGCGTTCATTTTGAAAGTATCATATAAAATTAATGTACAATAACATTTTATTTTATTCTGATCTGAAGCTATATTCTGAGCATCATAATGAATATAGGCCTACTCTACTTTCTATTAAATTACTTAATCTATCTAAAGTAGACCTATCTATTCTATTTATATTGCCATCCCCAAAGGGGTGGCCACGAATGAATCACCTCCTTGCACCTCTGTGATCTGGCGTACCTCCTCCCGAATGGTGCAAATTTGCGAATACTGTACTGATTATTACTGAAGGACTCTCCCCGAAAATAAGTCGCCCCAACGTTTAATTGCCTATGCCGGACAAACGAAGTGGCCTATCTATAGGCCTATATATTATATATATATTTTTGTTGATAACCAAACCTAACCAAAATGGGGTAAGTTCCTCATACAAAATGTGGGACAAACGTTTTGGGGCTCTCCATTAACCTAGACTAAAATAAACTGTAGGCCTATTAAACTTTAGGTAAGAGTTGTGTTAGCGGGCATACCATCCGCTTTGTTTACATAGTCGCACGCTCACAGTTACATACGTTTCTAATTTGACTGTTTTTGTATTGCTACTATTTGCCCCTGCTGATAATATACTGTATATGATGATGACAATAAGTCATTGGGGATGAGGGGGCAAAGCCCCCCTAAACCAATATTGTAGAATTTGTATCCCACGGCCGTCGGCCGGTAACAAAACAATTTACCCAACACCTGGCCGTGGGATATAATTAACTTGACCCATTGATTTACCCTTGAATCTGTAGTTTAAATTAAAACAATTAAAACAGGTTTGCGTTTGCTGATTTACATTTGGGAACCGGAAATTTCACGAGGTTTGCTGATTTGTTCTGGGTTTGCAAATTTGAGTTTGTGGACTAGATTTTTTGTTTGTGGTGCCCAGCTCTGCTAACACGACAAATTTGTGGTTAACTGAGGGGCCGTGGGGAAGCAAAATGGTGACGGGGTAAGTTTCTCCCCGTATTTGTAACGGTGTATTTCCGGCACCGATGAGCGTCAGTGATGACGGTTGTATTGGTCAAAATTTGTGGCGTAATCGTTTGTAAAAGTGAGTGTGAAGGCAAGACCGTGCGGCGCCTGTATCTATGAGCAGGCGAACTGGTAATCCGTTGAGCTTTAACTTGTGGTATATGAGTGGTTTATGTATCAACGACTGGACCCCCGCATCCTGGAGAGGGGTTGGGGGTGTGACTAAAAATCCATTTTGTAATCGGCGTGAGGACTGGGGGGGGGGGGGGGGGAGAGGAGGGGCTGAGGCCCGGCAGTGGTCGCTGGGGAGGGGTACTGAGAGGTGTTGTGGGAGTCTTGGTGGCCTGCCTCGGTAAAGGCCAATCGTGTGGGGTTTTGTGAATGGTGGCGGCATGTCTAACGCCCACGGTAATGGTTTAACTGGTATTGGTTGGATCGGGGTTGACGCGGAAATATGGATTGTTGATTTGCGAAGTGGTTGGGTGGTGGGTTTGATTGTGTTCTGTTACGAGCTCGCCAAGTCCGGATGTAACAATTATTTGAACATGGAGGAAATTCGTATAAGTTAATGGGAGATAGGCGGGGTGCATATGGGTCATTCCTAGGGTCATATTGGGGAAGCAGTGGGGTTGAGGGGATATAGGGGAAGGGATTAGATGGAGCAACATTGTATGAGTGGAGGGGGGTTGTAGCAGAAGCAGGTGCAGAAGGCGGAGTTTGGTAGGCAATATTGTATGAGTGAACGGGGGGGGGGGGGGGGGGGGGGGTAGTATAAGTTAAGTTGGTGTGGAAGGCTAGAGGGGCTGGATTGATTTCGGCCTGTTGGGGATGCGTAGGGGTGCGGCTGAGGACGCAAATTTGACTGGAAGTCCCCTGGGAAATAGTCAAGAGTTTCAGGATTGTGGCACAATCCTCAGTTGGAGTGGTGGTTTCATGAACAGTGAAATATTGTTTTACATGACTTGGCACGATTCTGATTAGGTTGTCGAACACGACTTCATTTATACGTTCGGCGGGTGCTGTGGGGTAGGCAGTCTGCGTAAACTTGCATAGCTTATGTACGGTGTCGTCAAAATCCTCTGTAAAGGAAATGTCGTAAAGTTTGTATAGGGCTGGGACGCGCCCCATTGAAGGTTGCAAGGTGGTGATGATTAACTGGTTTAGGTCTTCCAATTGTGTTTCGGTGGTCACAGTTTCGGTTAAACGAGAATACGTTCGGAATCCTATGTTAGAGAGTAAGATGGAGGT
This sequence comes from Paralithodes platypus, assembly GCA_032716605.1. NCBI lineage: Eukaryota > Metazoa > Arthropoda > Malacostraca > Decapoda > Lithodidae > Paralithodes > Paralithodes platypus. The sequence goes on along the minus strand of CM064502.1, from coordinate 33,294,119 downwards.
ATGTTTAGCTTCAGGATAATTCATGGCGATGGTAGGCATAACCATTTCTAGGTACGTTGTGATGTCCATAGTTTCCAGGCAGAAATCAGTAATGGAGGGTTTTGAACATTCCTTTGACATTTTGAATTACTTTATGGGGCAACTAGTGATTTCCTAATTCACTTTACACGCTCATTTACCTCTAGCATTGCAGACACCGCTGCCACTAGTAAGATATCAGTAAGGATGAGTTAGGGCTGTAAAAACTATGTCTGTGGGTCTTTAATTGCTAAGGGAAAGGTATCAGAGTGAGTAGTCGAATCAGGTTTCACACATTTATCAACTCTGCGTAAGCAGAGTTTGGTATCGCCCCCCTGCATAGTGGGTACCACTGGAAAACAAATTTTTTCGTTGTCGTTGTCGTCCGTCTGTCCCGAAACTACTCCTAGACCGTTAGACGGATTTTCACCAAATTTCACACAAACATTTGTTGGGTGAATGCGAACGTCAGTCAAAACAGATTTTTTGAATTTGTGCAATAGTTTTTTTTTTTTTTTTTTTTTAAGAGACAATGAACGGAGGAAGGAAAAACACAGATAAAACAAAAAAGGTCCATGTGCCTAAAGGCATCCTCCATTCATAAAATGTTTGTAACAACTGGATTTAAACTGTTGTAGATTGTAAGTTTGTGGAAAGCAACTTGCGGAAAGTGAATTCCAAAGAGTAGTAGTTCTGGGGATAAATGAATTTTGATAAGCAGAAGTTCTGCATTTTGGAGGAGAAAGTGTAAATGATTTTAGGCCCAAAATATGTTCCCCCCCCCCCCCCCCAGCAATGATGGCGTTCTGGGGGCGAAAACATCTCGCTCTGCATTTGCTAGGTTAAGTTCGTTTAGTTGGCATTACAAGTGATGGTAGTAATAGTGGGATTGATGGTGATAGTAGTGTTGATGGTGACAATATTAGTGATGATGATTACAGTAGTGATGATGATGACAATAGTAGATATGATGGTGACAATATTAGTAGTAGTGATGATGGTCATAATAGTAGTGATGATGGTGATAAATAATGATGATAGTTGTAGTGATAATGATGACAGTAGTGATGATGGTAGTGACGATGGTGTGAGTATTAGTGATGATGGTGAGTAGTAGTGATGATGGTGAAAGTTATAGTGATGATGACAATAGTTGTGATGATAGTAATGGTGATGGCAGTAGTAGTGATGATGGTGATAGCAGGATACATGATGGTAATACTTGTGACAGTAGTAATGATGATGGTTATAGTAGTAGTAATGATGTTAACTGTAGTAATGATGATTGTTAGATGGTGGTGATGATAGTAGTAATGATGGTTGATAGGTGTAGTATCAATAATGATAGTAGTGATTAACCCTCTCCGACATATGACGCGATTTTGAGCCTATTAGGGATACTTTAAAACCTTTGTTACCATCAGGGGTATTTAGAAACCTTTAGTTTAGTTACTTCAACCTCTGCAGTTGGCTTTGAGTTAGCTGTGGGCAGAAAACTAATTTTGGAGAGGTAATTATAAGAGAGAGAACTCTATTTCTTATTGCTAATCTGGCAACCTCTACGTCATATGAGTCTGAAGGGATTAAGATGGTAGTGACAATGGTGACAGTAGTAGTGATGATGGTGAGAGTAGTAGTGATGATTGTAATTGTAGTAGTGATGATGATCATAGTGAGTGATGGTGATGATGACAGTAGTCGTGATGATTGTGGCAGTTGTAGTGATGATGGCAGTAGTAGTGATGATGGTGATTGTGATTGATGATGGTATTAGTAATGATGATGATAACCCATCGCAGAGTTGGGTATGCCGTTTTGATTTTGGGCACTTCTACTCTTATCATATCTAGTATTAGTAGAATCATAGGACGTGATGGTCCCAACATGACATGAAATAGTATGGGATATTAGATATACTCTGGGCCTACCTTGAACAGGTGTGTGTGGGGGGGTGGCACTGCGTCGTCCTGGTTGGCTGGACGGACTTGGCCGTTGGCCAACCCAGGGTCAGTTTGTGGGGGTGACGTCACATCTGGCGGTGTGGAGCCGCAGTACCGCTCTCTCGTATGCAAAGTAGTTCTTTGCAGCTTGTTTGATTTGTGTTGGTGTGTGGTTGGTACACCTGTGCTCGGGGGGACATTTCTATACCGAGCCCGTTCTGCTTGAGAGAGATTGGTTGGAGGGTGAGCTTTGATATTATGAGGCCCCAGTGGTCGGCGGTGTCCCTGGTTGTCGTGGTGCTGTACGGGGTTATGCCTTTGGTACGCCTGCTGTAGGTGACCCTGGTTGTAGGGTTGTGTCTGATTCTGTTGGTGTTGGTGTGGTGGTCGGTCTGGTATGTTCCTGGGGGTGCAATTGGCTGGTTGTTGTGGGCTGCTTGCCTTTCCTTCGGTATAACATTTAGTAATGATATCTTTAGCAATGGTAGGTCAGACATTACTGTATTTTGCCACCTTGTTCTAGAATTTGATGAATGAACGTAATGACGTCATTCATTCCGGGCTTAGATAACTTTCATTTGGGGGTTATTGGTGTTAAGAACGATGTTGTCAATAATAACACTAGGTTCAGGAACATATCTTAGCGAAGTCAGTCATTTAGATCTGTACACCATAAATGTTCTTTCCTCGCATAAACATTAGGTTATTCATAGTGCAGTTGGGTGCAATACATGACTAGATTGATATCCAGTATTCAATTAAATTCAATTATATCGTAGTCATGTGCTGTACATATAATTGTCTTGATGGTGCGATGGTTAGAATGTGTAAGTTCTGTATGATATATCCAAGGTTTGAATCCTGGGAGAATTACATGCTTTCGTTAATTTCATTTGGGGGTTATTGGTGTTAAGAACGATGTTGGAAATAATAAATTCTGCACATCGTTTATACTGTATAATTCTGTCAACTTTTTAACTACAGAACTACCTGCATCTTTGATTTAATCAATGGTAATATTGGCATCACTATTTATTGTCCTTTCATTGTGTCTGTTATAGCTTTTGTAACTTCTCATACTGTACAGTTATATCAATGTTCAAAAGATTATCTCCTATTACTGCCATTCAGGCTAGTGTAAATATTATCAGGTACCATTACTGATTCATATGTTATGTTAGTTTTTTTCATCAAGTGAAACTTTAGATACAACATCTAACTTTTCTTTATGGTAAAACCCTCTCTTATTTGATGCTAATGTGTCATGTCTGTCAGGTAATTTGCTAAATGCTGTAGCTAATATTCTAACTTTCGCTAACAACTATAATATATAATGTAGTATTCCAAGTTCAAGGTTAGCGCTCAGGTCAGCCGGCTGCTGTCACTTGAACATGAATATTCCTCACAAATTATATCAATCAACCCATCACAAAAATGGGACGATTTTTAAATTGGTATTATTTGAGCAACGCAGAAATGTTACCATTAACATATTGGCACAAAACTCAGATGGGGGGATATAGACATATACAATATATATATATATATATATAATTATATATATATATATATATATATATATATATATATATATATATATATATATATATATATATATATATATAAGGTATATATATATATATATATATATAATATATATATATTATATATATATATATATATATATATACAGGTATATATATATAATAGCAAGGGCGAAGATTCGAGCCTGTACAAGCAGGAGGTCTGTCACCACTGCGATGGTTAATGAAAACAATTTGGTAATTTTACCTGTGTTTCTCCCCAATCACACTCGAGTGGAGGACAGACAGACTTTTAATCGAAATCCGGCTCCCATAAGCATGACAAGTTGTTTATTTAATAGTGGCCCCTCCATCATTGACAATATGCCTATTAGTATAATAGTCTCCCTTCAAACACCCGCGGTCGCTAGTTTGAATCTACCGCGCGGGAGGAACGGAGTACTATGCTTCATAAGGGTAATGCGTATTCTCTTATGGAATCGTCTTATGGTCGGGTACTCTCTACGAAAAAACGTTGTAAAAAAGAAAAAAGAAAAATTAATTTAATAATTGCTATACTCGAGCTTTCCCATGCGTGGATTTCTTGCGTGTGGATTCTTGACGCTGGCCCCCTAGTGGCCATGCTTCCTTCCTCCTCCCGCGTCCGTCCCGTGAGGGTGGGTTGCCCCGTGCTTCTGCTTCATTCTTCGTTCCCTCGCTTCTAGTGAGTCACTGTTCATTTTGTTACGATCCAGGTTCTCAAAGACACAGGGCTCTTCAACATTGGACTAGATAATGGCAAAATGCAACAACGGTAACACTAGATCCAACCCCTGCCTTAAACACTGGAAAACAAAACACCATTACCGCCCTGAGTCGTGCCTGGACAACGAGGTATCCTATGACTCGGTAACTGGTGCACACACACTAGGCTGACGCTCGATGAAACAGCCTATTCTCAAACAGTAAAAGATTACTCGATTAGGTTACACAAAGAAAAGATAGTTAACGTGATTAATTAACGTTACGGTAGATATTCAAATAACTGGCACTCCTGTATTAAAGAAAGTCAATCCTAGTCCTGCAACATCAACTGGAAACTTCAGAAATAAGTCTGATGCTGGGAAGATGTTCGTAAAGAATCTTGAACAATTATAATGCAGAATACGGGTCACAATAAATACTAGGACATATAGTAATAATTGGCAGGCGAATAATAAAGACTGCGCAAAGATAGTAATGCTCGACAACTATAGAAATGCTTCGTGACACAACGCAACAGCCTACTAGGGTTGTGCAACTCAACAACAACCTCGGCTCAAAAGTGCAGTGAATAATAATGTTGCATACATATAATAATGGGGGCTTATCTCTAACCAGTGTCTGCTCATTTAATAAAGTCTAGCTGGGGTATCAAGGCAGGGCAACAATGGGTGAGCATGCGGCTCGTAGCCTAACGTTGTCCGAAGGTGGTATAATGAAGATTACGTTATATGACGGGGATGCTCTCTTGATAAATCTAGGTCTCTAGTACCTAGTTCTATCCTGGCGATCCCTCAGAAGTCAACACAAAGAGACAGCACTATGTTGTGAGGGATAGGCTATGGCCCTCTCACACCACAGCGCTGTGCTCGCAAAGTAAACCCACCCGAAGACAACTTAGGCTCCCGCAGTACCTGTCGATGTCGTGCAGGGCTTAGCTAACACTGCACACATCGGAGACAACGACACAGTAACCTTACCCCTAGTATAGCTTTAGATAACCAAGCAGAATCACTCAACACCTTGCCAGGGAGACATATACCGGTCTACAACCTTCCCGAGAGAGGACACATACGGAAAAGTCCGTCTCTCTAACCCTCAATAAAGCATAATACCTCCTTAATCTAATACATGGAAATATCTGAGAGCTTCGCGTACAATACGACTGGCCGACGGTGAACGTCTATGCTGAAACGAGAAGGGATGTTGAGTTTAATAAAGATTAGAGAATGAGAAAGGAGAAGTCGAGAGAGAGAAATAGTATGCAAAGTGGCGAGTATGGGGGACAGAATTGCAAAGGATGTAGGCGATACGCGTGTCAGGCAAGCTCTGAGCTGGTAAAGAACACGAGGCCGTGATGGAAAGGGACTAGTTGACCACCCAGCCGCCAACGCTGTCAGCGCCCAAGCGAGCCGCGTCATAGCTCACCCCGCTGCCAGGTGTACTCCCTCACCCTCTCTCGCTCGCCTCCCAGACAAGCAACATTTATATTATAGCGAATATAAAATATAAGGCGCGGTCACAGACCAAAACAAAGACCATTTCTAGACTGTCTGTGGCAACACGACACAAATTAAATAAAGCAGATCATTCTAGGACAACTGTAGCCCATCCCCCCATCCTGGCGAGCGCTAGCGAGCTGCAATGCCCCACGCAACCATTCTGCTAACGCCGGGAGGCGTCACACCCCCCCCAAGATATGGGACACTCAACCATGAGCCCATATCTGAACAGGCAGAATGTCGCTAGAATCTGCCACTCCTAACCACTCTGCCACTCATGGAATGCAAGCTCAGTCTCCTCAAAAAAAATACAACAACATTTATATATAAAAAAAAATCTTATCACCCTTCCCAAATATAATACATTAATTCATAACATTGTGCTCCCAGAGCGAGCTTTAAGAAGCACAGCCTACTGAGGGAAAATCATCTGCACTCAGTACTCAGCTACAATATTATCTTAAAATTAATTATCTAAAAGAAAGAGTTTTTATTTAATTTTTCATATTTTATTTTAATGTTGTTTTTGGCGGCTACTATAGATGTAGCCTAATTTTCTTCTAATCAAAGCCAACAACTCCTGCCCTGCGACCCTACGCTGATGCTACACACACGAGCCAACAAGCACCAGCGCAAAAATACACCGCGAGCCAAGACAGGAGGCTATACCAACATACTGTAGTAGCCTACCCCGGATCCTCCACCCACGACAGACACTGACTGAACAGCGAGGGTTCACCTGCAAACAAAGCCAAAACATTATCAGTGCCCTTAGCATGCCACACATCCAACTTGTGTTGCGGCAGCACAACAACACCTGACACTGATAAACTGCCCAGTTCATCGCAAGACTGGCACTTCTCTTCGCTCTTTCCGGCAACGGGGCCTGCCAATAACCCTTCACTAGTTCTACCTTCGTGATGAGCGAGGCAGCCCCGAAGCGGTCTATGGTGTCGTGAACTCTGGGTAATGGATAGGCGTCTGTCAGGGATAATGCTTCCACACTCTTGCAATCAACATACACACGGACTCTGCCACCAAACTCAGGTTGCAAAGCCCCTGGCAACGACCACTCACGATATCCCTCATCCCTCAGACCCCCTCTCCACACGTCGTCCAGCTCCGCCTTCACAACAGGCTGTCGAGCAGGATTCACACGGTAGGGAACCAACTCGAGCCTTGCACTGTCTCCAGCCTCCATGTCGGATTCTACCCCGTACATCAGGCCTGGAGAAGCAACAAACATGCGGACGGACTGCCACAGCCTAGTAAACAACTCCTCTTGTTGCTCAGGAACAAGAGGTTGCAACTTATCTCGCAGAACAATATGTCAAGTGCCCTCCCACATCTCCTTCACCATGTGGAGAGGGCCCCTCACCTGATGCCCGAAAACAAGCTCATTCGGACTGAAACCGAGACTCTCTCCAGGTACTTCTCTTGCCGCGAACAAAACATACGGCAGACCAAGGTCCCAATCCTTTCCGTTCTCTGCGCAATAACATCGAAGCATGCTTTTCAGCGTGGCGTGCCACCTCTCCAACACCCCTTGACTCTCCGGGTGATACGCAGAAGAGACGACAGTGCTGATGCCATGCTGAATCATTGTTTGTTTGAACAGATTAGATGTAAAATTAGAACCTTGGTCTGATTGCACCTCTTGCGGGTAACCATACCGTGAGCAATACAAGAGCAGGTTCCGGACAACAGTTTTCGCTGTGCCATTTCTCATTGGATATGCATCAGGATAACGAGTGGCCACATCCATGATAGTTAATAGAAATATATAACCGGCACTAGTAGGGGGTAGGGGTCCGACCATATCAATGATGACCTTACTGAAGGGCGGTCCACTGACAGGAATGGGGTGCAACAGGGCTCTCGGAATGGTTTGGTTAGGTTTTCCAACCCTCTGGCACGTATGACACCTTGCTATCCAGGTTACCACCTGCCCCTTCAACCCCGGCCACCAAAACAATTTTTCTAAAGCCGCCACCGTTTTTCTCACCCCTAGATGTCCTGCCAGTGGTATGTCATGCGCCAACCTCAGTAGGCTATCCCTGCACTCCCGTGGCACCACCAACTGGTCCACTACTCCGGACCCCTCTTGCCAACTACATTTAGGGTCTTGAAAACGCCTATAGAGGATGCCTTCTAAATAAAAAAAATCTCCTGGCTGTGCATCACCGTCCTCGTCGAGCTCTACAGCTCCATTACCACACGTTTGGAGCTCAGGGTCCTCTAGTTGCAACCGACGTATATCTGAGGGTGCCAAGCGATCTAACTGCTCCCGGAGCAATGCATGACCTTCCCCGATACTGGGCTGCTCCCTCTGTCTCTCTCGATGTACATAACGTTGCTGTCGTGGAGACTCGTCATGCCCAGCCTCGTCACTCTCGATGACAGGCCCAGGGGCTACTCCAGAATTAAGTAATGATGCTAATACTGGATCACCCAGGAGAGCCGCCGAGTCAAAACTCTTAAAACCAACTCCAGCTTTGGCCTCCTCCTGTTGATCGTTCCTCCGCTGGTCTGAAGACGGAGGACTAGGCTGTGACACTTTAGCTGCCCGAGCTCGGGTGACAACACACGCCATGGGTTGTGTCTGGCACCGCTCGACCCACTCTTGCTCTTCCCTACTCACGTCGGCCGGCCTCTCGTCAACGACTAAGGGTAGAACCTCAGAAGCGGGCATTGCAAAGTCGTTGCCGAGAAGAAGGTCGACGCCCTCCACTGGCAGTTTCTCCACAATCCCGACATCCAATTCACGTGCCACACCATCCACGTCCAACTCCAACCGCACCAGCGGGTATGACCGAGTTGCATTAATACCCTGCACCACCACCACCCGAGCCGCGTTTATAGGGTAGCCAGTCAAGTTTTTCATCAGAGTCTGGGAAGCACCTGTATCACGCAAGACCTCTACTCCATGCTTGCGCCCCGCCCACATCACGCAACCCCGCCCTCTATGGTCGCAAAAAAAATCCTGAGCAGGGTTCGAGCCTCCCAGGTGCTTCTGCATTGGCTGTGCCTCAGCCTCTGACGAACTGCCCCGGGCAAACTCAGATGACTTCGGAGACACACCAATGTTGCAGGCCAAAGACACAGCTGCTGTAGGTGGTTTGCTAGGACAGACTCTTGCAAAGTGCCCCTTTTTATGACAATGATAACACTCCAACTCCCCTTTGGGCTTCCCTTGGTACTGGGAAGGGCCCGGCTCCTTCTTAAATGGGACGGTGCTAGTCTTGTGGTCACTCTTGGTATCATGGCTCTTGTACTTGTTTGCATAAGGTATATCACTAACTCGGGGGGGTGGGGCGTCACGCCCCTTGTTACCTGCCTCACTACGATGGGCAGACCCGTACCCACGAATTAGTGATAGCCGGAGGTCAGCCATCTCAGCTGCCTCCTGTAGAGTTTTTGGTTGCTTTTCTTTAAGGTTTAACGTCAGGTCGCCGCCCGTGCATTTGAAAAACTGCTCTAAAAGCACCAACTGTTTAATGTCGTCAAACGTAGTAGCTTTCTCCGACCTCAGCCAATTCCCAAAAGCATCGGACAGCTCCCGGGCATGCTCCAAAAAGGTGCTTTCCCGACCCTTGGTAACACCCCGGAACTTCAACCTGTACGTCTCTGGTTGTAGTTCGTATGCTCTCAGGACAGCCTCCTTGAGTTCCTCATAGATAATACAAGACTCTATAGGCAACGCATCGTAGGCTTTAAGACCCTTGCCTATTAATCTAGAGGATACAAGTGCTGCCCATTTATTCTCTGGCCACTGGTGTTCCTGGCACTTCTTCTCAAAGCGTGTGAAAAATTCTGTTACACCACTCTCATCAAACACCGGAACCAGTTTCAATAAGTGCGAGAGAGACTGCTCATGAACACGGTTACCAGCCCCAAGTCGCTGTCCCGTTGTCTCTACTCGCGACTTCTCTACGTCCATGTCGGCACAGTACCTAGTCGACTCTAAATCAGCTTGGATTTTTGCTAGCTTGGCTCTCTCTTCTATCTTGGATAATTCTATTTGCTGCTCACCCGCCCTGATAGCCTTTCTCTCTTCGATCTTAGCTAATTCGAGCTGAAGCAATAATTCTGGAGATAACCTTTGAGGAGGTGAAGGTGCTACAATATTTGAAATTATCGGTGGTCCCCCCAGGGGCAACCCACCCTGACAGTCACCACCCACCTGTGGAAGCGTACCCGGGGTCGGCAAACTACTGGGATGGCTGGGAGTCGAGTGTAGGGGAAGCATGGCCGAAGGGCTCTGAGCACTCAACCCATCTCGCTCACCAATCACCCTGCCCAGTACACACGTTATCAAGTTATCCTTGGTCATGCTGCTAGTAACCGCATGACCGATAGCTGTGGCCAGGCATTGAAGACCGTACCGATCCATACCCTCCAACCGCTCGGCAGTAACAGGCCATTGCAAAAATATCCTAGCATCTTCCTCACAGTTCACCCGATTAACCCTTTCATCATGCTGCTGTTCCTCAGTTTCGACATTACGTACTGTGTCTCCATTCTCCTCTGACACGGTATAAGACATGATGCTCACAAAAATTTCTCACCACAATATTCAGAAAAGAAGAACCCCAAACTCTTATGTAGCACTATTCACTTGCCAAAAATGTCTGAAGACTCTCAAGTGCTATACTACTTTGCCAAAAAAAAAATTAACGTGCCCACTATATTCCTCAATAAAACAAATGACCGCAACAATCCTGCAATTATCTCTTAGTTCACAAGATCCTGAGCTAGGTCGCCATTTGTTACGATCCAGGTTCTCAAAGACACAGGGCTCTTCAACATTGGACTAGATAATGGCAAAATGCAACAACGGCAACACTAGATCCAACCCCTGCCTTAAACACTGGAAAACAAAACACCATCACCGCCCTCAGTCGTGCCTGGACAACGAGGTATCCTATGACTCGGTAACTGGTGCACACACACTAGGCTGACGCTCGATGAAACAGCCTATTCTCAAACAGTAAAAGATTACTCGATTAGGTTACACAAAGAAAAGATAGTTAACGTGATTAATTAACGTTACGGTAGATACTCAAATAACTGGCACTCCTGTATTAAAGAAAGTGCAATGCTAGTCCTGCAACATCAACTGGAAACTTCTGAAATAAGTCTGATGCTGGGAAGATGTTCGTAAAGAATCTTGAACAATTATAATGCAGAATACGGGTCACAATAAATACTAGGACATATAGTAATAATAGGAAGGCTAATAATAAAGACTGCGCAAAGGAAGTAATGCTCGACAACTAAAGAAATGCTTTGTGACACAACGCAACAGCCTACTAGGGTTGTGCAACTCAACAACAACCTCGGCTCAAAAGTGCAGTGAATAATAATGTTGCATACATATAATAATGGGGGCTTATCTCTAACCAGTGTCTGCTCAGTTAATAAAGTCTAGCTGGGGTATCAAGGCAGGGCAACAATGGGTGAGCATGCGGCTCGTAGCCTAACGTTGTCCGAAGGTGGTATAATGAAGATTACGTTATATGCCGGGGATGCTCTCTTGATAAATCTAGGTCTCTAGTACCTAGTTCTATCCTGGCGATCCCTCAGAAGTCAACACAAAGAGACAGCACTATGTTGTGAGGGATAGGCTATAGCCCTCTCACACCACAGCGCTGTGCTCGCAAAATAAACCCACCCGAAGACAACTTAGGCTCCCACAGTACCTGTCGATGTCGTGCAGGGCTTAGCTAACACTGCACACATCGGAGACAATGACACAGTAACCTTACCCCTAGTCTAGCTTTAGATAACCAAGCAGAATCACTCAACACCTTGCCAGGGAGACATATATCGGTCTACAACCTTCCCGAGAGAGGACACATACGGAAAAGTCCGTCTCTCTAACCCTCAATAAAGCATAATACCTCCTTAATCTAATACATGGAAATATCTGAGAGCTTCGCGTACAATACGACTGGCCGACGGTGAACGTCTATGCTGAAACCAGAAGGGATGTTGAGTTTAATAAAGATTAGAGAATGAGAAAGGAGAAGTCGAGAGAGAGAAATAGTATGCAAAGTGGCGAGTATGGGGGACAGAATTGCAAAGGATGTAGGCGATACGCGTGTCAGGCAAGCTCTGAGCTGGTAAAGAACACGAGGCCGCGATGGGAAGGGACTAGTTGACCACCCGGCCGCCAACGCCGTCAGCGCCCAAGCGAGCCGCGTCATAGCTCACCCCGCTGCCAGGTGTACTCCCTCACCCTCTCTCGCTCGCCTCCCACACAAGCAACATTTATATTATAGCGAATATAAAATATAAGGCGCGGTCACAGACCAAAACAAAGACCATTTCTAGACTGTCTGTGGCAACACGACACTAATTAAATAAAGCAGATCATTCTAGGACAACTGTAGCCCATCCCCCCATCCTGGCGAGCGCTAGCGAGCTGCAATGCCCCACGCAACCATTCTGCTAACGCCAGGAGGCGTCACAATTTGTATATATCTGAGTTGTATTGAACAGAGTTGAGATTAGCTAGCACGGGCTGCCCCAGTGGTACGTCCGCAGGAGGTGTGTGTAAATTAGGGTACTATTGTAACAGGCGCCTCCGTATCCCAGGATCATCGCGCTATGTTTGTTATTTGTGTTTTATTTTCGCGCCTTAGCTCTCTGATAGTTATTTAGGAGGCTACCATTCCGCAAGTTTATGCTTCAGGCCGTCACTATGAGGTAGTTGCATAGTTTATTTTAGCAGATGCTCTAGTTCAAGGGTTGCCACACGTGGTGTGGAATCTTCTAGAGTCCGTATCTGCGCGTGGGCCCCTATCGTGGGCCTCTTCCTCCTCGTGATGCTGGTGCTGGGTTTTCGGAGCGTCCGGTTGCTGCCACCTCGATGTTTCGTCGCCACCTCATGGTCAGCCTCATTAGGGGTCTCCAATATAGGCTAAGGGTTATTTATTGTTTATAAATTAAGCTCTATATGTAATGATAATTTAAGCATAAATTTTTCCCCTACATGTGTTTTTGCATGTGCGCTGTACATGCTTTATGGGTTTTGGGAGACGTCCCATTTATTTTTTTTTTTTTTTTGGAGGTGTTGGACTTTCCCATTTAAGTTCTCACCTCTGAAAATGTTGGTTCATTTTTCCGGCGGCTTTCTCAGCAGAGCCGCCGTTTTCTCGTCTCAGACTATAAGAAACCAACCAAATGTCCCGGCGTGGTGTGCTGAACCACGAACCTTCCGGCGGAATATACTAAATTCTTAAGGGAGTCAACTCGGCCCGCCGAGTGAACTCGCCCTGACCGATAGCCTCACGCGTTAAGACTTCTCTCGCCCGGCGTAACAGTCAAGTGGGCTTAACTATGACTCAAGTCATTAAGCTAGTTAACTATCTATCTAGTGCAAATAGTCAAGGATAGTAAAATGCTTAAGGTCGCTTGGGCCAGTGACGCTTTGTCACAGGTAAGCAGTTCATATGTATGAGTAAAGAAAAACCCGGGGTTCTTCTATCGGGTCCAGCGGCAGGTTAGAGTAGTAGTGGCTATAGCTAATTTTCCGGCGGACTTGAGGTAGGATATGTTAACACCTCTCGCTCTCAGGTTATCCTTATGAGCATTGATTCCTGGAAATTGTCTATTTCCAGAATCTCAACACTTCAGTAGTAGCGGTTCCGGCAGCAGAGGAGTAGCCGATTACGGTGGGGGGGGGGGTCCCTAGCTCCATCATGCCTCGCTTTGACCTATGCGCTACGCCTACTTGTTCTCTCTTACCAGTTTTTGCTCACAATTTATGTATAAAATGTGTAAAGTGTCTTGATCGTTCAAGGGGACTATGGGTGTCGAAACGGTGCGCCGTGTGTTCTGAGTTAAGAGCGGCGGTGTTCGATAAGAGAGATCTTTCTTGCTTAGCAGCCTTAATTAAAGGAGATTCAGTCAATTTTTAACGTTTATGTGAAAGACTGCTCATAAAGCACTCCATTGTGATGACGAGGAGCTATGGGAGCACCTAGTCATTAAATCTCCGCTAGTTAAGTCAACTCCGGCCAAGTAAACCAAACCTAAATCTAAATTGAAAGTACTTTCCAAGCAGGTAGTAACTAGTAATAGTAATGAAAGTGACAGTGCCGAGCCGCCCCCCCCCCCCGACCGGTCGAAGAGGAGACGGTCGCCTTCCCCGAGGCCCAAATCTAGATCACGATCTAGATCTCCCAGGAAACAGTCCAGACATTCTTCCGTCGAGTCGTCGAGGTCGACAAAATGCCGGAAGGAGGGCTCTGCTTCTTCGACGCCGTCTACTTCAGGTCATACAAGTGCCCGTACGGTCAAAACGCAACTGCGTCCCCAGCCCGCGCAAGGGTCGCGGCCACCTCCCTCCTGCCCTACCTAATGTCTAATGTCCAATCTGGCGACTCAGAGGTAGGGGCGGAAGGGATGGAGTCGAGTCCCAGGGATGAACCATCTTTGAGTGAGCCGCAAGAGTTTACATTCGCCATTCCTAAGTTAAGTTATGTGCCACGTAGAGGTCCCCCGGTTATATCTAACAGAGTGTTAGCGGATCAGTATAGGGGATCTCCTTCTTCCTCAAATCAGATTTTTGATAGTTCTCAGGTAATACAGGACTCCCGGCCACCCGCGGAACAAAGCCGGGGGGTCTGGAGACAATCAGAACCCTCACAGGTTAATCTTACTAATCAGGACTTGAATAGGGAGAGTGGACAGGTAGAAACAATACCCTCGTTAGTCCCTGATCTGGTGTGGCCACCGGTGGCCCAAATAACTAATCCCCGGCCACCAACACCAGAAGTGATAGAACTACCAGGGGAGCCGGAGGACATAAAACTGTCCTCAGCTCAGCCAATTAATGAGGAAGAATCGGAAGGGGGTTCTCAGTCCTCTCGAGGATCCCACAGTAAGTGTGTTACCACTGATGAACTAAATGATATTCTTCACGGAGTGATGCGGCAGTATCAGGTACCTTCTTCTCAAGCTCCTTCCACTAGTACACCAGTAGTTCCCCTTATTGAGTCTACGGTAAGGCCTTTAGAACCCTCAGGTGTAGCACATCCCCATACCTCTCTGCCTTCGGTTAACGTAACTCCGGCAACAACCATGGCCAGTAGCACGTCAGTGCCGGCCTCCTTGACTACCACTAACGTCCGTGTCATTACAGACATTACTCCTCCCCCTCTTGATAAGCTCCAAACGGAGGAGAGGCCCTATACCTCTCCTCTATGGGCCAGATTGCTCATGGATTCAGTCAATACCACAGAAACTGCACCTGGCACAAGCTACCGTTTCAGGGGATCTACCGGTGGCGGTCCCTACTGATTGGACCGTTGAGATTAATAAGAGTAGGAAGCTTCGAGCTAAGGACATGGAGGGAAGGTTATTAGATGTTACCATTAAGGCCATACCAAATGTTCATTGTACTGATTTCTTCGTGTATTCTGCCTCTCCGGCGATACCTCCGGCCTCATCTGCAAAACTGTTTGCGGAGTGGTCACGAAATGACGGTGTTAATGATATTAAAGCTCTGAATGCACTTACGCTGGAACTGGATACAGTCCCGGTACTAGATCAGACAAACACACCAGTCTTGCAGGTTGGGCAGGTAGGTGTAGGTCCAGGGGTGGACAGGGAACTGGAGGTGCAGGTATTCACGTCCACCATTAAAACTAAATCTTCCCATCAGGTCTCACTTTATGAACTGCATGACCGTTTTTCCACACCCCCTCCAGCTCACTTAGACAGAGATTTTAAGCTACGTAACAAAGCTTATAGACTGTTCTCTCAATACCTCAACAGTCTCCAGGTTGCCCAGTCACTCACAAGAACTATAACAGCCATTTCTGACCAACAGATGAGGTAAGCCACGGAATTATCACGTAGGCTCCTTTTGCAAAATTCTATTCAGTCCTTGGGTGATATTAGAATAGCTATCATGGAGGCGGATAGAGCACAGCAAGAATTGAAGATTTACTTGGTAAAGAAGTTGCCAGAGGACATAGGCCGCCGACAGTGGTGGGCACAGTTTCCGCTAATCAGCTAACAGCTAATAGCGAAGCTAACATTTTCGTTAGCTGGTTAGCTTTTAACCCTCCAGCCCCGGCTATGTATTCCATATATATTCCCCGAAATCCGGGGGTTTTGGCCGAAAAACGTCTACGCCTAGGCTACCGCATCTTTGTTATTTGGCTTGCTTCCGCATTCCCGCGCATCCCCAAGCGTAGATGTGTTTCGTACCTGTAGAATGGCGTTAAGTAGAGCTCTCTAAGTCAACTGGTTCAGTTGTGATGAGGATTTCATTGGAGATAACTTATGGCAAAAACAGCCACTTTACACTACTTTTCAATACTTAACAATAACATACAGGCACACACGAACAAGCGACGCACTCCTTCTTGTGGCCGGAGATGCGGGGCGTCGGTCCAGCCGGCTGTTGTTTACATGCATCGGACGTACGCCTCGCACACCAAGCTTAGAGGCTTTGAGCTCATGGGTGTTTAAGAGCCCTTCCGGGTAGCTCGGGTATGTTTTTTATGGGTGTTTAAGAGCCCTTCCGGGTTTGAAGGGTTAAACTAATTTTGAAAATCATTAGCGGACCGATTAGCTTCCGTTAAATTTACTACCGCTAACATCCAGAGGGGCTGTGCCGATATAAAGGTGCAGAGGGGACAGCTAGTGTACCAGGTCAACACTAATCAAGTATTCAGGGACCTCATCACACAGAAATCACACATAAGTGACCATTCCTACCTGGTCAAGTTCATATATCGGGAAGACGCAGCGGCATGGCAAGTACTCTGGCAGAACCTCGCTACAACACCTAATTAGCTGCGGAGATGTAGAGACCAACCCCGGCCCGAGTTCAACATTGAAGAAACCTCACCACCAACCAAGTAAGACAGACACCGACATTTCAACACTCCCTAGCAGAAAAATTTGTTATTACAAACCGGGCCTACAGGTACCCCAGCCTCCCGTCACACTCCAATTCAACCCACAACACAACCCAACACGGTCGGCGACCCAGTCTCCCGTCACGCTCCAATTCAACCCACAACACAACCCAACACTATCGGTGGCTCAACATGTAACCGGAGCAGCTAGGAAGAAAGGTATCAGTCGCAACAACATCAACAATGGAGCAGCATCAGCAGCCAGGAATAAGGACATCATCAAACAGCAAATACAGGTGGGGCTGGGAGGGGTCATAGGGGGAGACATAGCCACAGACAGTCCCCAACCCTCGCGCTCACACCCTAGAAGCACAGCTGATCACCACACCGCCAGACGTACAACGAACAATAAAAGGAAACTATATACAGTGTGCGATATTAGATTCAACAAAAGGAGTCCAACTTCACAATGTAGTATTTGTAATGAAACAGTACACGATTGATGTACTTATGTTACCAGGAGAAAAGAAGTGGAATGCGATAAATGTAGGGAATTAGCTATTACCCACTCCTCCAACACTACACTACCCGCAGCGTTACCATTAATACCACAGATATCGCGACGCAAGTAGCACAACATGCAACAAGAACAACAATAAAAACAGGTAGCACTCGCAAATACATCAACAGGGAAGCAGCATCAACGGACAACGAAAACAACTACAACAACAGCAAACAACCACAGCCCGACCGCGAGTATCCCCCGCCCTCTCCCGCACATCGACGCGGACCAAACCACACCTCCAGTCGTATGATAAACAGTAAGAAAAAACTATGTATAGTCTGTAATATTGGTTTCAACAATAGGAGTTCACTTTTACAATGCAACAGTTGTAATGAAATTGTTCATAACTGATGTACTTACGTTAATAGTAGAAACGAAGTTGAATGTGTTAAATGTAGGAACTCAGCTGTACAACATCGCGAAACCATTTGTTTTATTTGTGAATCACTCATAACACGACGTCAGGAGATCCAAAACTGTGTAAAGTGTAAACACGTAGCTCACATGAAGTGCATCTCTAAGAAGACCAACAGTGAAGAACGGGAATTCCTTTGCAATAAGTGTGCCTTCCATTCATTACCGAATATTAATGTAAATGATCCAAGTATTAACAACTCAGAATCCAGCCAGGACACATTCAAAATCAAAGATGAATACAGAGTGTTCACCAACAAAGGGCTCCATCTTATCCACATTAACGCCAGATCAATGTACCATAAATTGTCAGAAATAAACTTGTTAGCTAATAAGGCCAAAGCTTCAATAATTGCAATCACAGAAACCTGGCTGGATTCAAGTATAAACGATGGTGAAATAAACATTCAAGGTTTCAATATGGTTAGGAATGATCGCAATAGGCATGGGGGGAGGAGTATGTCTGTATGTAAAAAACAACCTCACACACACAACTAGGACCGACCTCCATGTAGAAAATCACGAAGCCCTGTGGATCGACCTACACCTGCCGAGGACAAGACCCATCACAATTGGGGTGTGCTATAGGCCACCAGACGACACACAATTCTTGACCAAATTTGAACGAACTTTGTCACCGCTAGACCCTCGGAATGAATCCATCATACTAGGGGATTTTAACCTGTGTTACAAACAACGAAATAATAGGCTTGTACGAGAATATAGGCATATACTGACAATGCACAATCACAAACAACTCATCACAACCCCCACACGTATCTCTGAGAACACTGCCACAATATTAGACCACATAAACTGTGGACAAAATATCTCAATCAGGAGTTATACAGACTGGAATAAGTGATCACTTCGTCACATATTGCACACGGAAAACCACAAAAATTACCCTAGAGAATCACAAGGTTATCAAAACAAGGTCACTCAGAAACTACAATAAAGAAACATTTCTGGACATTTTATGGAATACAGACTGGTCTCCAGTGTTTGGAAGTACAGACGTTAATGACGCATGGGTTGGCTTCAGAACCATAATCACAAACATCCTAGACGAAATAGCTCCTCTGAAAGACATATGAATTAAAGCAAGGTCAGACCCATGGATCAACAATGACATACTACACCATCTGGAACACAGAGACAATCTGTTAAAAAGGCTAGCGAAACATAGACAGGATCAAGGTCTGAAACATGAGTTCAACAGGGCCAGGAATAAACTAAGTAGGAAAATAAAATCAGCGAAAACTAATTATTTCACAATAAGGCAGAGGAATATCAGAATAACCCAAAGAAACTATGGAGGCACCTAAAAACAACAGGCTACAGCAACAAGACAAGGGATTCGTCTAACACTAATATTGCTCTCACCATTAATGATCAGGTTTGCCACGATAAACGACAAATTTCAACCTACTTCAAATCCTTCTTCACCTCCATAGCAAACACACTTGCACAGAACCTACCTCAACCTCTTAATAAATACACAACAACAACTGCCACCTTTCGAAATTTCTACAGAGATAAAGACATACACCCGAACACATTTGGATTTCAAAATGTTACACCAAAATACACTTTTGACGAGCTGTCTAACCTAAATGTACATAAAAGCACAGGACCGGACAAAATTCCTGCCAAATTTCTACGAGATGGAGCCATTGGTATAGCAGGCCCCTAACCCACATCACCAACTTGTCAATTAACACCAACACTGTACCTGCTGAACTGAAGGAAGCTATTGTAACCCCTCTATTCAAGAAAGGAAATAAACTAGAAGTTGACAACTACAGACCAGTTAGCATATTATGTATTGTATCTAAAATCCTTGAAAGAGCGGTATACACCCAAATTGAATACTACCTCAAACAAAATGATATATTCTATAAGTTTCAATCAGGTTTCAGATGCATGTACTTGACAGACTCCTGTCTCATCCACTTAACGGATCACATTCGTAAAGAAATTTCTAAAGCTAACTACACCGGTATGGTTCTTCTTGATCTACAAAAAGCGTTTGACACAGTAGACCATGATATCCTATGTAATAAACTACAAGCAATGGGCATTGGGTCTGTGAACTGGTTTAAATCTTATCTTAATGGTAGAACCCAAAGAGTCAAGATTGATGATAATAAATCTGATCCTATGCCAATTAACTGTGGGGTCACGCAGGGAAGCATCCTTGGTCCCTTACTCTTTCTCTGTTATGTGAACGACATGGAACTGAGCGTCTCATGTAAATTATTACTGTATGCAGACGACAGCGTGCTTCTGGTTTCAGGAAAAGACCCAATAAGTATTGCCGCTTCACTTTCCAAAGAACTAGAATCATGTAGTGAATGGCTAGTGGACAATAGACTATCTCTTCACCTGGGCAAGACGGAAGCCATCTTATGTGGAACAAAACGCAAACTGAAAGACATTGTGGGCTTCTCGGTCAACTGTAATTATATTCCTATAACAACAGTGTCACAAGTTAAATATCTCGGACTAAAACTGGACGCGAGTTTGTCAGGTGAAACAAATTTGGAATCTATCCTGAGTAAGTGTAGGGCACGTATAAAATACCTGTATAGACAGGTGGGATGCTTGCCCACGGCGACCAAAAAGACCCTCTGCCAAGCGCTTGTTCAATGTCATTTTGACTATTCTGTGTCATCCTGGTACTCTGTATCATCTAAATCAGCACAGCACAAACTTGAGGTCACTCAAAATAAAATGGTTAGGTTCATGCTGAACCTAGGACCCAGATCACATGTTGGCCAGGAACAACTTCAGTCACTAGGTATGCTCAATGTCTCTGACAGGGCCAAACAAATCAGGCTCACTAATGTCTTCAAAATGTTCTATGACAGAGCTCCAGAGTATTTAAAGAATTATTTTGTTAAAGCAAATGAGATGAGTGGACATAATACAAGAAACAGGATGTTTAATTTTAAGGTCCCGAGAATCCAAGGACAGGGTAAGCAAACATTCTTCTTCACTGCCATCAAAGACTGGAACGACCTACCCCAGTCAGTCCGTGAAAAGAGAACACTGTATTCCTTCAGACGTAGCCTGAAGGAACACCTGAACCGGACAGCTGCGAGAAGGGAGTACCAAGCTTATGTCTACTACTAAATACGACATAAGAGTTAGACAAAATAAACTGAAATGATTACTGATTACGGATTTCTGATATTTACTATAGCATGTAAGGTATCTTAAAATAACCCCCTAGAAATACTTTCTCTAAAGTATCTATTTCTTTATCCTCCCCATTTCCCCAGCTAACCTAATCCCACAAGGACCCCAATGGAAATACGCCTAACGGCCTTATTGGGCTATCCTTAGTTGGAATTATGCAAGGCTGGTACATGTCATATTTGTAACATACTATGTGGTACCAACTCTGTAAATTGCTATCTGAATAAATATTATTATTATTATTATTATTATAACTGTAAGTCCGATAACGATAATGTGCAGTCACTGGTTAACAAAATAATAGTTTATTGGTCAAAAACGTTTGCAAACCCTAAAATGTCACCTACTTATTTGAGTATATAATTACACCATTCATTCATTGAATTTGTGTTCAATATATCTTTTATTTTGTTTATTTTGTACAGTATTTGTTTTTCCTTCCTTCTTTGTTGCTGTAGTCTCTCTCCAGTGCCTCCAGGTGTTTTGTGTGGATTCATCTTGTTGGTGTTTCTGCACCCTGGTTGAAGACTTTGGCATCTCATATAATAATAATATTAATTTCACGGACAGATTCACGGCACATTCACATGTAGATGAATCTCTGGACACGTTCTATTCGTGTGAGGTGCTGGTTTGTTCTCGAGTTGGCGGCCTCTGCTCACCTCTCCTGTTCAGTCCTAGGCAGGCAGGCAAGCGTATTAGTAGGCCTACCGCTACCAAGAGTGAATGTTAGTGGTTACCGTGACAACATACATAATTATTGAGTCATTGACTGACGAGTGACGACTCATACTTTCATAACTCTAGACGAGACTCTTGTTTGACTTGTACGACTATTTTTTTTTTATTAAGGGGAGGTTTTTAGTTCGTTCCCGAGAATTCCATCAATCTTAAAATTACACCCCTTAGACCCCCTTTCAAGATAAATTTGTACATTTTTCGGTAGAAAAATTTCCCGGCTGAAAGCCGGTTCCTCTTAAATTACAGGCTAGCTATCGCTCGCCAGGATAAAATCGACACCTGAATTGCACGAAAGGTCTTAATATGGGGTGAAAGTTCTTAAAATCGCTTAACTAATGGGGAAAACGTTTTATAATATCAAAAGCAATGGGGCTAAACATGAGGGAGAAAGGTGTCAAGAAAAAAATCCCTCAAGTGGAGATCTCCCCTGTTGTGAGCCTATCGCCGACTTGAAAAATTCGCTACAGAAAAATTACATTTACATTTTCAAAATTTTACCGTAGATTGTTGAGGCATCTATTTGGGGTTATATTTGTTTTTATGAATTTTATTGTTATAACTTATATTTGTGTGTGTGTGTGTGTGTGTTGAGTTTTGCAGGGCGATTGACCGATTGTAGAGTGCTACTGAAAGATATATTGAATAGCCTACTATTACTTTGGAATAGTTTTTATTGTTTTGACTACTGGCTATCCACTTAAGCACCAAAGGTAATTTTATTATATTTATATTATTTATTCATATATTATTATTTATTTTTATATTAAATTACTGTAGGCTAGGCTATCCTAAATATATCAACCCAACCTAACCTAGGTTAACGTAACCTAACCAGATTAACCTAAATTAACCTTGCCAAACCTATATTAATCTAACCTATCCAGATAAAATAACCAAGATTAACAAGTCAATATCAAGTATATGATCATGGCATTCTATGATTCTTTTAGCCTATGTTTTGGAAAGCTGTGTCTAAGCAGTAAGCTACAACTACAACCTACAGCGTATTATAGTTTTAGCTTTCTAGGTCTGTGTTTAAGGGTTATGGAGGGAAAAATTAAACCAATGCTAAATTCATATGATAAAAGTTAGCTGTTAACTGTTATCGTTAGCTTCCACTAATTTCTTCAGCAATTTAGCGATTTAGCGTTATCGAAGCTAACGTTGCAAGTTAGCTGATTAGCGGTTATCTCAGCTAACTTTTCGGTTAGCTGTGCCCACCACTGGCCGCCGAGTAACTCTTTCCCCGGTGTTAACTGCATCCCTCCTCTCTCCAGAGAAATGGGGTATAGTTTTCAATATGGTAGATGTGTGGAAGCAGAGTACCTCCCAGCCTAAGAAAGAGGCCTTTGAGAAACTTTACTCGAAACCTAAAGGAGGCGGAAAGCCCCAACCTACTCAGACTAAACAGTCCTTTCGAGACCCAAGCAGGGAAGTACTCAGCACAAACCTAAGCAGGGTAAATATTCAGGCTATAGAGGTAAGTCACACCAAAAGCCCAATCAAGGACAGACACCTGCCAAAACTAGCCAGCCGTCTAATCCCACTCCTCCGCCACCACCAAAAAACTAGTCAGTTACACTCTCTCTCTCCCGGGTCCTACCGCAGGCGAGTTGGATTCGAGAGTTGTCCTACCGAACAAACCCAGTACAGAAACTGGGTCATTCCAAGCATGTCGCAGGGCTTGGCCCCGGCGAACGTGGGCCAGATCAGTGATAAGCAGAGGCATAACTTGGCGGTGGCTCCGGCGACCTCGTCTACGTCAAACTATAGAATTCAACAATGTTTCTTTAGAGGTGGAGTCACTTGTCCAGGAAATGATCAGCAAGCGAATCATTGTCCCAGTAGATCCAACTTGCCATGTTTTCACCTCCAGACTTTTTCTAGTGCCAAAGAGGGACAGTGTGCAGATGCGACCAGTAGTCGATCTCTCGTGTCTGAACACATATATTCACAATGCACCCTTCAGGATGCTTACAGTGAACCAAATCAGGCTCTCACTCCCGCCATGAGGCTGGATGTGCTCATTAGACCTGAAAGACGCCTATTGGCATGTCCCCATAAACAAAAGGTTCCAGAAATTCCTCGCCTTGAGGATCAGGCAAGAGACTTACGTCTTTCAGAGAATGCCTTTCGGTTTGAACCTGGCACCGAGAATTTTTACAAAATTAGTCCGGCAGGCCCTCATGCCCTTGCTAGCCCTAGGTATCAAGGTGTTGTGGTATCTAGACGACTGGCTAGTAGTGGCGTAGTCAGAGGAGTTATGTCATTTCCATGTCAATCAAGTATTACATTATGTCCAAACTCTAGGATTCAAGGTCAACTTGGCAAAGTCTCTTCTTGTTCCCACAAGAGAAATTCAGTGGATAGGGCTGATCTCGAACACTGCCAATCTAACTCTTACTCAGAGTGCGGACAATCTCAACAGATTTTGCAGGAAACTGATTCTTTTTCTCCACAGTCTGAATACGACGAGGAAAACGTGGGAAACCCTGGTCGGTTCACTCAACTGGATCCAATTAACTGTGAAGTTGGGCCGGTTGAAAGTAAAAAGATTAATCATGGTAGGTAACAAATTTTCCCACAATTGCTGGCGGGAAAACTATGGCCGATTCCTCAATTAATTCACAACTTACTGTTGGTCTGGGCAAAGACCAAGACATTGCACTCTATAAGGACATGGGTTTCTCCACCACCTACGGTATGGGTAGACAAGACGCTTCAGGGGTAATAGACTGGGGTTATCAATCCACCCTAGGTCACCAAGCTCAGGGTCTTTGGTCTCAAGACATAACTTTTAACATCAACAAACAAGAGCTTCTAGTCCCGTTATTCTTCCTTCAAGCTCACGGCTCTTCATTGCAGGGGAAGTCAATTGCATTTCGAATGGACAACATGACTGCAGTGCACTGCATTCAGAAGCAAGGGTCAACGAGGTCTCGAGAGTTGATGGATTTGTCAGAACAGATTTTTGCTCTGGCCGAATCGCTGAGCATTCATCTACAGTCTACACGCATCTTACCTCCCGGGGGTAGCGAACATAATTATGGGCGGACGCCTTGTCTCGGAGACAGAGCACCCTAGTAGAATGGGCTCTTAAGCAAATCGTCTTTAACAAGATGATTGCAGAGCCATACCGTCCACAAGTGGATCTCTTTGCATCTGAGGAAAATCACAGACTACCTCTCTATCTAACCCGCCGGGCAATAACTCTGGCGGGGGGTCCCGACGCTTTACTGGAGGATTGGAACAGGTGGAATTCAATCTATCTTTTTCCTCCTCCAGACGCTTCACTCATGTGTCAAGTAGTTCACAAACTACGGGGTTACCGGGGCGTAGTCTCGATGATCGCGCCAATATGGCCGGCTCAGGTGTGGTACCACCAATTGCAAACATGGTGCAGGGACCTGGTGTCGCTCCCGGTCTCTGCCTTCCACTTGGAGACAATTGGCAACCTTCAGACCTCGCTAAGTTTTGCCTTATGGACATTTACAATGCCAAATGGCTAACTCAGTATGGAGAAAGTGTCACTAGTAAATTTCTGAACCAATATACTCTGTCCACCAGGAGACAATACCAATCACATTGGAAAACTTTCACTACCTGGATAGTAGAAACAGCGCAATCTGATGCCTCAGTGGCTTTAATTTTTAAATACTTAGACTATTTGTTTGAACAGAAGCGCTTCTCAGTTGTTACATTAAAGAATCACTTATCTGCCATTAGAAACCCCTTTTACGACCTAACTGGTCTATCCATACCCCAGGCGAAGGAGAAAGGGTTCATGAGGGCATGTTTCAAACTACGCCCACCACCGCATCAGCTCATGCCTACCTGGTCGCTAGACAAAGCGTTATCATTACTTCAGTCGCGTAAGTTTAACCATGCGCCAGATTTTGAGTCAGTATTAAAAAAGGCTGTGTTCCTTATGGCTTTGGCAACAGGTAATAGAGTTTCAGAGCTGGCGGCGATGAGCAACGAGCCAAACTGTCTCAGGTTTGGGAGACTGCACGAACATGTGCAGATCGCGCCGTCTCCCACATTTATTGCCAAAAACGAACATTGTGATCATGTTTTCTCAGAATTCTCAGTCCCGGCGCTTAAACGTGGACATACGCATCACATTTTATGCCCGGTACAAGCTTTAGTTAAGTTTATGAGGGTAGCACAACCTCGACAACCAGGCTTCCTATGGGTCAACCAGACAGGGACTCGTGTCACGAGAAGGAAATTGGCTTCTTTACTCGTAGATGTAATTAGGGAAAGTAATCCCGGCGTGGTAGGCAGAGCCCACGATATTAGAAAGTGGGCCGTCTCCCTTAGATTTATGCAAAAAAATTCCATTGACGACATAGCCGACACTCAGTTGTGGGCGTCTAATCACACATTCCTGACGCGATACCTGTCGGTCGCTCTGGACAAACCAAAGCAGACATGTGTAGCATTGCGGCAACGGGTCTAGTAGTCCATGTGCTAATTTATGTAAGCTTCTTTTTAAGGCCAAAAAGGGGGGGGGGGATGTGCAAAATAACCCAAAGACCCACTAGAACCCCTCCGCCGGAAATTGTGATAAATGACGAGCTGTGATATGAATCAAACTGGTTATACAGTTTAATCTAAGTTTAATTTTTGTTTTTAAAGTTTTATTTTAAGAAATATATCATAGTTGCATCTATGTAGTATTAACAGAATGTACAAACAGTTTATATTGTACAAATAATTTTAAGGCCAGAACATAATCCAAGGGATTAAGGTGAAAATTATAAGAGTACAAGAGTGTTCTCACTAAACATGCAATATATCTCAAGTTTAGGTCCAGTCATGTACAAGCAAATCTTCTTTGAAGTAACGCACTGCTTGCCTTCTTTTATATTTGTTATGTATTGTATGTACACAATAAAAAACTTATATTTGTATACAGATTCTCTGTTACCGATGGTAGTTAAGTTTGTTACCGATGGTAGTTTAGATTGGTGGTTTTCATATTGTCACGAATGTCCCCCTCCAGTCTTAGATATCAGGCATATCGTCAATGATGGAGGGGCCACTATTAAATTATAGGTTTGATTCCCGGATGGAAGTAATGAAAACCTAATATTTAGTAGGGCCCCGTAATCATTGACGATGTAGTGCCCTCCCAACCATCCCCTTCCCATTCGCTTGATTTTTGGAGTTTAATCTTGATATGTCGGTGAAGGAAGTGTGGCCGCTAGGGGGCCAGCGTCAGGAATCCACACGCAAGAAATCCACGCATGGGAAAGCTTGAGTATAGCAATTATTAAGTTAATTTTAATTTTTATTTTTTACGGTTTTTTCGTAGAGAGTACCCGACCATAAGACGATTCCATAAGAGAATACGCTTTACCCTTATGAAGCATAGTACTCCTTTCCTCCCACGCGGTAGATTCAAACTAGCGACCGCGGGTGTTTGAAGGGAGACTATTATACTAATAGGCATATCGTCAATGATTACGGGGCCCTACTAAATATTAGGTTTTCATTACTTCCCTCCGGGAATCAAACCTATAATTTGATGACCACTATAATAGCCAAGGCTAGGACTCGAACCTCTACAGGCAGGAGGTCTGTCACCATTACCACTGCGATGGTTAAAAAGAGTCTGGCACAAATCTCTAATTTCTAAACTACCCTCCTTCGATTTCTATTCCTCCATCTGTGCCTTTATCTCTAATTTCCTTCTTGGCCGTTCCATAGCTTCGGTTGTGGATGGCCATCGTTCACTTCCTCAATCTATCAACTCCGGTGTTCCTCAGGATTCTGTCATATCTCAAGTTCTCTTACTATTATTCATTAATGATCTTCTCAAGTGTATTTCCAGTCCTTTCCATTCATATGCTGATGACTCTACCTTATACTACTCAACTTGTTTTTTAGAGCTCCCCAGCAAGCATTCACTCAAAAACTCACGTGCTGAGGCCATATAACATTTCGAACTTGAGCAGAGAAAATCTTGTTGCTTTCAATGTTTCTAAAACCCAATTTCTCCATTTATCTACCCGTCAAGAATTCCCTCAGGTTAATCTTCTATACTGTACATCAACAATACACAAACCAACCCTTCATCTTCCCTCTATATTCTTGGTGTTTCTTTTTCTTCTGATCTCTTTTGGAAAAAGCATATTACACCTCTTGCTATAACTGCTTCCCAGAAGCTGGGTGTGCTCAACCACCTCCAGGGTTTCTTTACCCCTGCACAGCTTCTTGCTCTGTACAGTGGCATGGTGCATCCATGTATTGAGTATTGTTCGCATGTGTGGGGAGGACCCTCTCACACAGCACTTCTAGAAAAAATAGAAAATAAAGCCTTTCATCACATTAACTCACGTCCACTCACCCATCCTCTGCAATCTCTTTCTCTCTTCGCTTCAATGTTGCATATCTCTCACTGTTTTACCGCTATACAATAATCTGTGTTTTTCCTTCCTCCGTTCATTGTCTCTTAAAAAAAACAAAAAAATCAGTGTTGGTCAGAGCTCTCTGTGTATTATACCACCTCTACGTAGAGTACATATAGCACCCGTCTTGCAACATAATCCCACCCCTACTCTGTGCAACTCTGGGGGAGGCAATCATCACAGACAGTATTGCCTTTTGTCTCCCTCATCCACATGGAAAAAAAAAAAAAAAAACAAAAAAAAAAAATATATATATATATATATATATATATACTGTATATATATACATAATTATATATACATATATATATACAGTATATAATTATATACTATATATATATATATATATATATATATATATATACTCCTATATTAATTTACGTACAATATACTTCTTTTTCTCTCAACATTCTTTGAACCCCGAATCTTCTTTCCCTGGCATTCTCTCCCACTTTTGTTATTGAGGTATACTTTCTTAGCTTCTATATTTCTTTCTATAAGACGAAAATGGCATCGATTGTATTTTAAACATGGTATGATACAAATCAGCCTTATATAATATGATTTATTACAGTATTAATCTACAGTATTAATATGGGACAGGCGTATTTATATGAATATTTATTGACCTTTTCCAATATTATTTTAGTTTCCTCCTTAGACCTCCATCAAGCTTTAAACAAAAAAAACCCACCCACAACGAAGATCCCCAGTCATGATAAATGTGTACATTTTCGATAGACAAAATGTTCTGGCTGGAGGCCGATTACCACTATATTATAGGTTCGCTATTGCTCGTCAATAACAAACAAACTCGACACCAAAATGGCTAGGATTCACGATATCTGGCCTACCTATTTGGAACAGGGTATTGTGACTACCAATAATACTATGATTGTGGCTCGGTCAATCTTTCAAATATCGATGTTGGAGAATTGGAAAGTTGAATCAAATACTGTTCATTAAGGGGAGATCGGTCGATTTTATGGCCCCCCTTCATCCCAATGTTTAGCCTCATTAGTTTTGAGATTATGAGACGATTTGCCCATTAGGTAATGATTTTTTTTTACACATTTCAACCCATTTTGTTGTCAATTTTTAAGATCTTTTTTTGCCATTTAGGTGTCGATTTTATCCAGGCGAGTGATAGCGAGCCTGAAATTTTAAGAAGATCAGGTCTTCGGCCGGGACATTTGTCTACCGTAAAATGTACAAATTTATCTTGAAGGAGGCTCTAGGGGGTGTTTTTTTAAGCTTGATGGGGGTCTAGCGAGGAAACTAAAACAAATATGAATAGTGAATTAAGAGATAACAAAAACAGCCAATGTTCCCTTAATTGCTGAGCCCGAATGTTCAGTACAGTTCTAGTAGTATGTAAGGGGAAGCTTGACAATTATGGACCTCCTTCTTCCTTATCTTTAGCCCCATTATTATTAAGATTGTAACATGTTCAATCATGTGTAGCAAGGTCTATTTGTATATTTAATGAGTTTGCCTTAGATCATGTAAATGTTTCTACGACTCAATTCTCTAGGTGTTGTATTCCGTCTTTGGTTGAGTTGTGGAATCATCTACCAAATGAGATGGTGCAATCGGATAATGTTTCTATTTCTAAGTCTAGACTAAATGTTTTTTTACAACATTATTTTTATATATATATTTTTTTTTAAATTACTTGTTATTCAACATGAGTTTTCCAAACTGGATATTTGTGATTTTTGTTTTCATTAATGTTATCATCCTGCTCGAGTACCTAGTTTCTCCTCCTGGGCTTTCTACCCTGGACCGTTTATTTGTGTATTCTTTGTTTCTTAGTTGCCATTGCTTTTCTCCAGTGCCTTCGGGTATTTTGTGTGGATTCAATATTTACTGTTGTTTTTGCACCCTATTAGGAGGCTTCAGTAGCTTACATAATAATAATAATAATAATAATAATCGATTACTTTCGCGATTTAAAGACCTTTTATGCATTTAGGTGTCGATTGTTTCCTGGCGAGCGATAGCGAGCCTGTAATTTAGGAAGAACCGGCCTCCGGCCAGAACATTCTTCAACCAAAATAGGTACAAGAAGGAGGTTGTTGGGGGTAGTATTGTTAAGCTTGATGGTGTTCTTGGGAGAAAACTAACGAATATAGTAACTATAGTCTGTTTCTTTCCAACTGATGGTAAATTGCCATATCTTCAGCTTGATTACTCCGCTTATATGTAGGTTTTGTAGCGAAATTTGTTGTTAATTATGAAAACTTGGCACTAATATGAAGCAGAGACATAGTAGTTTCGTATTTCCTCGTTAGTTATCGATAAATCAGTTGGTAAGGAATTCAATTTACCGTCAGATGAAATTAAACCGAGTATAAATTACTACATAAATATCTCCCTAAAGAAAGGACTAGCTAAAAGGAAATAAGGTAATTAAGGGGAGGCTGGCCGTTTGTTTGGTCTATTAATTCATGTATTCATATATTTGTTTAGTTTCCTCCCTAGACCTCCATCAAACTTAGAAAAACACCCCCTAGACCCCTTCAAGATAAATTTGTAAATTTTTCAGTAGAAAAATGTCCGGGCCGAAGGGCAGTTCCACTTAAAATTGCAGGCTCGCTATCGCTCGCCAGGAAATAATCGACACCTAAATGGCACGAAAGGTCTTAACATTTACAACGAAGTGGGTCGAAAGGTGATACAATCGCCAAACTAATGGGCCGAACGTCTTATAATCTCAAAACTAGTGAGGCTAAACATAATGGAAGAAGGGGGTCTAGAAAAACGGTCTGCCTCCCCTAAACTACCATACATAGGTTAGAGCAGTCACCACACAGCTCAGTCACCCATCTAACCAGAGTCAGCATCAGGTGGTTTAATTAAGAGGAGATGGGTCGTTTGGTTTTGGTCTATTCATTGGTTTATTCCTATATTTATTAGTTTCCTCGCTAGACCTCCATCAAGCTTAGAAAAACACGTCCTAGACCCCCCTTGAAGATATATTTGTACATTTTCGGTAGTTTCAGGCTCGCTATCGCTCGCCAGGAAAATATGGACACCTAAATGGCACGAGAGGTCTTAACATTGACAACAAAATTAGGCGAAAGGTGTTAAAATCGCCAAACTAATGATTCGAACGTCTTATAATTTCAAAAACAAATGGGGTTTAACACCAGGGAGAAAGGGGACCAGAACAACGACTCATCTCTCCAAAATTAACCCCTTCACCACCATGACGTAATTTTCATCATATGTCTGGTTACCATTAGACGATTTTCTTTAGTTATATTCTTCCTGTACGACTCAAATGGGTAAATACGATCTCAATAAACCTTCTTAGTAACATAGGTACTTTTTGAACTGTATAACATAATATAATTTTAGCCAGAATCACAGGTAAAAAGGCTTCATGGTGCTAAAGGGGTTAAGTGACCCATTACATGACGATGTCCCATCACTTTGTGTATGCGTGTGTGTGTGTGTGTGTGTGTTTGGCTGAAAAGACTCCATTCAGACGGAAGGGTCAACCTCTTTAGGGGGGTAGGGTTTATTTAGTAGTTTATTGATTTATGTATTATAATTACTGTTTTAGTTTCCTCACTAGACCTCTATCAAGCTAAATAAGTTATCATCAAGATACCCCTCCGAGATAAATTTGTACATTTGTCGGTACAAAAATGACCCAGCCGAAGGCCACCCGGCGTCTCCGATAATTACAGGTTTGCTATCGCTCGCCAGGAAAAAAAAACGATACCTGAGTGGCCCGATAAATCTTGATATTGATGAAGAATTAGGAGGAAAGGTCTTTATATCGACAACTAATGGGGCGAACGTCTTAAAATCTCAAAAAACCATTGGGGCTGAACGTGAGGGAGAAAGGTGTTCAGAAATACCGACCATCTCCCCTTAAATAGCAATATACTGTATGTGTCCCATTACCTAACGATATCCCTTAATGTTGGGTGTAGAGGCGTGGGGGGGGGGGGGGGGGGGGCTGAAAAGGCTCCATTCACACGGAAAGGTCAGCCTCTTTACCAGTCCACTTTTGAAAGGATGGCGTGTAGAGTAATCATAAATAATTTGTGGACCAATAATGTTATTTTTTATGGAACTGACTTGTCAATAAATAGTATATGGTTTTGTAGTTGATATATAGAATATTTATTCATAAATTTGTTTCCAGAGATATTCCTCCATAACCATAAATAGGTGACGTTCACAGGGGAAGGGGGGGGGGGGGGTTAATAGGTAAAGGGGGGGGGGGGGATCTGGATATCGTTCTCCCTCATATTTAGCTCAATTTGTCTTGAAATAATAGACATGCGCTCCATTAGTTAGGCGCTTTTAAGACCTTTCCTGCCTCTTAAGTATAGATTTTTTACCTGATGAGCGATAGTGAGCCTACAATTTATGAGGACTACTGAACAAATGCACACATTTATCTCGAATGGGGGTCTTGGGGGTATTTTTTCAAAGCCTATCGGTCTAGGGAGGAAGAACAGAAAAGAAAAAAGAACAACAAATGGTAAATAAACAAATAAATACATAAATAAATAAGTAAATAAGATAAATCTGTCCTTAACCCTGTCAATACCGGTGTCGTATTTTATATTTTATTTCAGTTACATTTATACGGTGTTATGAAGCTTCGGAAAGACATATGCCAACTAAAACGATTACTTCAGATAGATTGTAACCTTTTAATTGGTAGACGTCCTTTCTCGCCTGAATAAAATCGTTTAGTAGTTGCCGTATATCTCGTGTTAGTGGTACTTTTAAGGGGTGATTTTGCCTTTTCTGGACCTCCTTCTGTCTCATGCTTAGCTCCATTAGTGCTGAGATTTTAACACCTTAAGAGCGGCCTATGCGGTTTATTTATATGTACCGCCCAGCGGGGTGTTTTTAGCCAAAATAGGGCTGTTTACGTGATCATTTTCATGCCTAAATAAGACCCAGAACGTAAAACAAGTATCTATCCCTGAAAGGGCATAAACAGAGCTTTCGAATGACACCATAACGATCCTTTTATGATGGCTAGTTTTCTTGCAATAACCGTGCAACGCGAGTGCAAAAAGCATGTAATTAGCCACTTTCCCGATACAATTCCTTATATAGCGAGTGAGAGAGGGAGGAGGGAGCTGGGATTCGTGTCAGTATGTTCGCCGCGGTGGTCTGGAGCAGTCATACGCTCGCTACTCTCCTGCCACCACTTGTCTCTCTCTCTCAGCAACATTACGTGCTGAAATTGCCACTCGACCTATGTCGAGCGCCGCCACATAGTCCAGCTTTATTAAATACGACTTATGTGGTGAGCCGCTAATTAAGGGTTAAGACGTTTACCCTATTAGTTTGCTAATTAAGATCTTTTGCGCTATTGTTGTGCCAATATTAAGATCTGTCATACAATTTACGAAACTATTTTTTCCTGGCGAGCGATAGCGAGCCTGTAATTTGAGAGGAACCGGCCTTAGGCCGGGACATTTTTCTATCGACATATGTAAAATCTATCATGAAGGGGGTCTTAATATATTGGGGGTGTTTGTTTAAGCTTGAAGGGGATCTAGGGAGGAAACTAAAAAAATATATAAATATAACAAATTAATAATTAAGTAAATAAATACGCCCATCCCCCCTTAACATTTCACAATGATGGGGCAGAAAAAACAATCATCCCCCTTAATAATTTCTACACTTATTCCCTGGCTGACCCTTCCCAAATGGTAGAGATAATGACTCGATTACTCTAGACGTTTTGGACAACTTACTTGGAATAGGGAATCGTTCTACCTATGGGGACCAAAGCCTTGTTAACCCTTTCAGTACTGGCGATGTTTGTTTTACTTAATTTCAGCTACATTAAGACGATCTTATGAAGCTTAGGAAAGATATGTGGCAGCTAAAAGGATTAATTGAGATAGTCTGAAGTCTTTTAACCCCTTCTGTACCAGCGACGTCTTTTCAATGTTATTTTAGCTTCATTTAGACGATTTTATGCAGTTCAAGAAGGGATCTGTGGTAGCAAAATGGGTTAAGTTAGATAGATCAAAGCCTGTTAATTACTGGAAGCCTTTTTTATGACTGAATACAATCGTCTAATAGCAGCTTAACTAGTTGTATTAACTTCTGCAATGTTCGCGGCCTTTCCTCTAATTTTCCCTCTGTTGAACACCATCTCTCCTCCTGCAAACCTGATCTTCTTTTCCTCACTGAAACTCAGGTGTCTGAAGCAACTTCCAACAGCCCCTTCTCTGTATCCTCCTACTTTCTCTATTCTAGTTTCAAAGCAAAAGGCGGATGTTGTGCATACTAGCTAATCTTGGGATAAAAATGTCATGGCAGGTTTGGAGACCGAATCATCACCTGACCTTCACCAAATCATCCTCCAGGTAAGAGAAGAGATGGCTGAACTAAGGGAGGTGGTTTGAACTCTAAGGGAGGATAACGTTAACTGTCAGAGGGAAGTGAACTTGCTTAGAGATGAACATTTAGCTTTGAGACTCAGTACAGAGGAATTTTTGAAGTCGAGTAAGTGGCCCAAAGAGATTTGTGATTCCAAGCCTTTATATTCATGGAAGGTGGCTGGCAACCAGAGTGGGAAAATCACTCTCAAGAAGCAAAGTAATGTAGGAGTGGGAGCGAGCAATACATTCACTTCCTTGCAAGATGAATGTGAAGGGAGGGGGGGGGGGAAGTCTGAATAAGGGTTTGTCTGAAGGAGCACTTGTCGCTGCTAATTCAGGAAACGCTTAAACTGCTACCCCCCCAGGAGTTCCTTCAACTGCTGCCTCAGGAGCACCTGCAACTGAGTCTGCTAGATAGGGTTAATTTTTGTACTGGTACATCAGACAGAAATAGAATGATATCTCAGTCACACGATGTGAGACGCAGGTGTCTGAAGCAACTGCCAGCAGCCCCTTCTCTTTATCCTCCTATTTTCTCTATCCTAGTTTCAAAGCCAAAGGTGGATGTTGTGCATATGTGCACAACAAACCAACTTGCTCTCGTTTTTCCCGATTTCGACTCCTCTGAATTCTCAATTTTATGGTTCAAACTATCCTATCATTCTCATACTAAATATTTCTGTGCTGTCAATCTTTCTCCTAACTCTACCGACTTTCCCAAATTCTTCGACTATCTAAACTCTAAAGTTTCCCCTTCCTCAGAAATCTCCATCTTAGATTTCAACGTTCACCACCAACAATGGCTCTCCTCTCACACTACTGACCAACCTGGTGAACAAGCCTGCGTCTTTTCTATCCTAAATAACCTAGAGCAGTTGGTTCAGCAACCCACCCGTATCCCAGATTGCATCAGAGATCGGCCCAACATTCTTGACTTGTTTCTAACTTCTAACCCTTCTTCTTATACTGTCGATCTTTCCTCTGCTTTGGGTTCCTCCGACCATATACTTATCTCTGTCACCTGTCCCATCTCTCCAGCATGGCCACCTGATCCTCCCAGCCGGCGGCGCTTGTGGCACTTTGGCGCTTCCGACTGGGAGATTCTCCGGCAGTACTTCTTTGACTTCACATTAAATTATTTTTGCTTCCGTTGCCGGGGACCATCGGAGAGTGCTGAACGCATTACCGACGTAATCCTCTCGGGCATGGAGGCATAAATTCCATCTCTCAGACTAATGCAAAAAGATCTTGGTTTACTCACGCTTGTTTTACTGCTGTCCACAATAAGGAGGAATCATTCAAACGGTACCAACGCCTTAAAACTCAAGAATCTCATTCTTCCTATGATCTTGTCCAGAATCAAGCCAAATCTGCTCTTTGTGACGCCTCCCGGCGTTGACAGAATGGTTGCGTGGGGCATTGCAGCTCGCTAGCGCTCGCCAGGATGGGGGGATGGGCTACAGTTGTCCTAGAATGATCTGCTTTATTTCGTTAGTGTCGTGTTGCCACAGACAGTCTAGAAGTGATCTTTGTTTTGGTCTGTGACCGTGCCTTATATTTTATATTCACTATAATATAGTGAATATATAATATATATATATATAATATATATAATATATATAGGGGAGCAGGAAGACCCCCATTGAGATGGAGAGACTGTGTAAGAAAGGCTTTGGATGATAGAGGAATGACTATAGATCAGGCAGGGGAAGTGGTGGTGGACAGGAGTGAATGGAGAATGCTTGTGAATAGTTGAGTGAACACGTGGTCATTTGGAGTAAGGGGTCGGGCGCAAGCTGGACTAGATAATAGTCCATCAGGCGCCTGGCCCGGGGAGACGATTAATATGAAGGGTGTGCCTGGAAGAGTGGTGGGAGGGCTTGTGGCTTTGGCTCCGCTGCATGTCTGCCTGCCGAGATCGGAACCTCTCCGGGTGGTCAGGGGCCGGGGGAGTGCTGGAGCGACCTTGGTAACCCTGGTCTCTGGGTCTTCTCCTGGGTGACCTGGATGTGTGAGAGTTTGTGTTTTTTATCTGTGTTTATTTTTTGTTTTATGTTGTTTTTGTGTTTTCCCTGTTCTTGCTCTGTCTTGAGTCGGCTACCCCCAAAATGGGGATTGGGCCTGAGCATATAGATAGATAGATAGATAATATAAATGTTGCTTGTGTGGGAAGCGAGCGAGAGAGGGTGAGGGAGTACACCTGGCAGCGGGGTGAGCTGTGGCCCGGCTCGCTTGGGCGCTGACGGCGTTGGCGGCCAGGTGGTCAACTAGTCCCTGCCCATCGCGGCCGCGTGTTCTTTACCAGCTCAGAGCTTGCCTGACATGCGTATCGTCTACATCCTTTGCAATTCTGTCCCCCATACTCGCCACTTTGCATACTATTTCTCTCTCTCGACTTCTCCTTTCTCATTCTCTAATCTTTATTAAACTCAACATCCCTTCTGGTTTCAGCATAGACGTTCACCGTCGACCAGTCGTATTGTACGCGAAGCTCTCAGATATTTCTATGTATGAGGTTTGGAGAGACGGACTTTTCCGTGTGTGTCCTCTCTCGGGAAGGTTGTAGACCGGTATATGTCTCCCTGGCAAGGTGTTGAGTGATTCTGCTTGGTTATTTAAAGCTAGACTGGGGGTAAGGTTACTGTGTCGTTGTCTCCGATGTGTGCAGTGTTAGGTAAGCCTTGCACGACATCAACAGGTACTGTGGGAGCCTAAGTTGTCTTCGGGTGGGTTTACCTTGCGAGCACAGCGCTGTGGTGTGAGAGGGCCATAGCCTATCCCTCACAACATAGTGCTGTCTCTTTGTGTTGACTTCTGAGGGATCGCCAGGATAGAACTAGGTACTAGAGACCTAGATTTATCAAGAGAGCATCCCCGTCATATAACGTAATCTTCATTATACCACCTTCGGACAACGTTAGGCTACGAGCCGCATGCTCGCCCATTGTTGCCCTGCCTTGATACCCCAGCTAGACTTTATTAACTGAGCAGACACTGGTTAGAGATAAGCCCCCATTATTATATGGATGCAACATTATTATTCACTGCACTTTTGAGCCGAGGTTGTTGTTGAGTTGCACAACCCTAGTAGGCTGTTGTGTTGTGTCACGAAGCATTTCTTTAGTTGTCGAGCATTACTACCTTTGCGCAGTCTTTATTATTCGCCTGCCTATTATTACTATATGTCCTAGTATTTATTGTGACCCGTATTCTGCATTATAATTGTTCAAGATTCTTTACGAACATCTTCCCAGCATCAGACTTATTTCAGAAGTTTCCAGTTGATGTTGCAGGACTAGCAATGCACTTTCTTTAATACAGGAGTGCCAGTTATTTGAGTATCTACCGTAACGTTAATTAATCACGTTAACTATCTTTTCTTTGTGTAACCTAATCGAGTAATCTTTTACTGTTTGAGAATAGGCTGTTTCATCGAGCGTCAGCCTAGTGTGTGTGCACCAGTTACCGAGTCATAGGATACCTCGTTGTCCAGGCACGACTCAGGGCGGTAATGGTGTTTTGTTTTCCAGTGTTTAAGGCAGGGGTTGGATCTAGTGTTACCGTTGTTGCATTTTGCCATTATCTAGTCCAATGTTGAAGAGCCCTGTGTCTTTGAGAACCTGGATCGTAACAAATGGCGACCTAGCTCAGGATCTTGTGAACTAAGAGATAATTGCAGGATTGTTGTGGTCATTTGTTTTATTGAGGAATATAGTGGGCACGTTAATTTTTTTTTGGCAAAGTAGTATAGCACTTGAGAGTCTTCAGACATTTTTGGCAAGTGAATAGTGCTACATAAGAGTTTGGGGTACTTCTTTTCTGAATATTGTGGTGAGAAATTGTTGTGAGCATCATGTCTTATACCGGGTCAGAGGAGAATAGAGACACAGTACGTAATGTCGAAACTGAGGAACAGCAGCATGATGAAAGGGTTAATCGGGTGAACTGTGAGGAGAATGCTAGGATATTTTTGCAATGGCCTGTTACTGCCGAGCGGTTGGAGGGTATGGATCGGTACGGTCTTCAATGCCTGGCCACAGCTATCGGTCATGCGGTTACTAGCAGCATGACCAAGGATAACTTGATAACGTGTGTACTGGGCAGGGTGACTGGTGAGCGAGATGGGTTGAGTGCTCAGAGCCCTTCGGCCATGCTTCCCCTACACTCGACTCCCAGCCATCCCAGTAGTTTGCCGACCCCGGGTACGCTTCCACAGGTGGGTGGTGACTGGCAGGGGGGGTTGCCCCTGGGGGGACCACCGGTAATTTCAAACATTGTAGCACCTTCACCTCCTCAAGGGTTATCTCCAGAATTATTGCTTCAGCTCGAATTAGCTAAGATCGAAGAGAGAAAGGCTATCAGGGCGGGTGAGCAGCAAATAGAGCTAGCAAAAATCCAAGCTGAGTCGACTAGGTACTGTGCCGACAGGGCCGTAGAGAAGTCGCGAGTAGAGACAACGGGACAGCGACTTGGGGCTGGTAACCGTGCTCATGATCAACCTCTCTCGCACTTATTGAAACTGGTTCCGGTGTTTGATGAGAGTGGTCTAACATAATTTTTCACACGCTTTGAGAAGAAGTGCCAGGAACACCAGTGGCCAGAGAATAAATGGGCAGCACTTGTTTCCTCTAGACTTGTGGGCAAGGGACTCAGGGCTTATGATACATTGCCGATAGAGTCGTGTATTATCTACGAGGAACTCAAGGAGGCTGTCCTGAGAGCATACGAACTACAACCAGAGACGTACAGGTTGAAGTTCCGGGGTGTTACCAAGGGTCGGGAGAGCACCTTTTTGGAGCATGCCCGGGAGCTGTCCGATGCTTTTGGGAATTGGCTGAGGTCGGAGAAAGCTACTACGTTTGACGACATTAAACAGTTGGTGCTTTTAGAGCAGTTTTTCAAATGCACGGGCGGCGACCTGACGTTAAACCTTAAAGAAAAGCAACCAAAAACTCTACAGGAGGCAGCTGAGATGGCTGACCTCCGGCTATCACTAATTCGTGGGTGCGGGTCTGCCCAGCGTAGTGAGGCAGGTAACAAGGGGCGTGACGCCCCTCCCCCCCGAGTTAGTGATATACCTTATGCAAACAAGTACAAGAGCCATGATACCAAGACTGACCACAAGACTAGCACCGTCCCATTTAAGAAGGGGCCGGGCCCTTCCCAGTACCAAGGGAAGCCCAAAGGGGAGTTGGAGTTTTATCATTG
The DNA here is from genome assembly GCA_032716605.1 of Paralithodes platypus. Taxonomy (NCBI): domain Eukaryota; kingdom Metazoa; phylum Arthropoda; class Malacostraca; order Decapoda; family Lithodidae; genus Paralithodes; species Paralithodes platypus. The sequence goes on along the minus strand of CM064502.1, from coordinate 33,254,566 downwards.
TCATAAAGAGGGGCACTTTGCAAGAGTCTGTCCTAGCAAACCACCTACAGCAGCTGTGTCTTTGGCCTGCAACATTGGTGTGTCTCCGAAGTCATCTGAGTTTGCCCGGGGCAGTTCGTCAGAGGCTGAGGCACAGCCAATGCAGAAGCACCTGGGAGGCTCGAACCCTGCTCAGGATGTTTTTTGCGACCATAGAGGGCGGGGTTGCGTGATGTGGGCGGGGCGCAAGCATGGAGTAGAGGTCTTGCGTGATACAGGTGCTTCCCAGACTCTGATGAAAAACTTGACTGGCTACCCTATAAACGCGGCTCGGGTGGTGGTGGTGCAGGGTATTAATGCAACTCGGTCATACCCGCTGGTGCGGTTGGAGTTGGAGGTGGATGGTGTGGCACGTGAATTGGATGTCGGGATTGTGGAGAAACTGCCAGTGGAGGGCGTCGACCTTCTTCTCGGCAACGACTTTGCAATGCCCGCTTCTGAGGTTCTACCCTTAGTCGTTGCCGAGAGGCCGGCCGACGTGAGTAGGGAAGAGCAAGAGTGGGTCGAGCGGTGCCAGACACAACCCATGGCGTGTGTTGTCACCCGAGCTCGGGCAGCTAAAGTGTCACAGCCCAGTCCTCCGTCTTCAGACCAGCGGAGGAACGATCAACAGGAGGAGGCTAAAGCTGGAGTTGGTTTTAAGAGTTTTGACTCGGTGGCTCTCCTGGGTGATTCAGTATTAGCACCCTTACTTAATTCTGGAGTAGCCCCTGGACCTGTCATCGAGAGTGTTGAGGCTGGGCATGACGAGTCTCCACGACAGCAACGTTATGTACATCGAGAGAGACAGAGGGAGCAGCCCAGTATCGGGGAAGGTCATGCATTGCTCCGGGAGCAGTTAGCATTTCAGTTGGCGACTGATGCCAGCGGAGTAGGGGCTGGTGCCGTACTTTTGCAGACAGACGAGGAAGGTCTTGAGCATCCAGTCAGTTTCTTTTCAAAGAAATTTAATTCTGCACAGAAAAAACATTCGGTTGTTGAAAAGGAACTGCTGGGAATCGTGTTAGCGCGCTGACACTTTGAGGTCTATGTTCCTGCCTATGGGCCAGTCGTGGTAGTGTATACCGACCACCACCCGCTTAAATTCCTCAATCAATTCCACAACCGGAATATGAGGCTGACCAGATGGTCGCTCATGTTGCAAGAGTACAACTTAGACATTCGCCATATTGCCGGTTGTGAGAATGTGATTGCGGACTGTTTGTCGCGGGTGGAGGATCCGGGGTAGGCTGGGGTAGGCTACCACAGTATGTTGGTATAGCCTCCTGTCTTGGCTCGCGGTGTATTTTTTGCGCTGGTGCTTGTTGGCTCGCGTGTGTAGCATCAGCGTAGGGTCGCAGGGCAGGAGTTGTTGGCTTTGATTCGACGAAAATAAGGCTACATCTATAGTAGCCGCCAAAAACAACATTAAAATAAAATATGAAAAATTAAATAAAAACTCTTTCTTTTAACACCTTACGAGCGGCCTATGCGGTTTATTTATGTGTACCGCCCAGCGGGGTGTTTTTAGCCAAAATAGGGCTGTTTACGTGATCATTTTCATGCCTAAATAAGACCCAGAACGTAAAACAAGTATCTATCCCTGAAAGGGCATAAACAGAGCTTTCGAATGACACCATAACGATCCTTGTATGATGGATAGTTTTCTTGCAATAACCGTGCAACGCGAGTGCAAAAAGCAGGTAATTCGGTACTTTCGGTACATAATTGAGTATGTAGCGAGTGAGAGAGGGAGGAGGGAGCTGAGATTTGTGTCAGTAGGTTCGCCGCGGTGGTCTGGAGCAGTCATACGCTCGCTAGTCTCCTGCCACCACTTGTCTCTCTCTCTCAGCCACATTACGTGCTGAAATTGCCACTCGAGTTATGTCGAGCGCCGCCACATAGTCCAGCTTTATTTAACTCGACTTATGTGGTGGGCCGCTTTTTAAGGGTTAATAATTAATTTTAAGATAATATTGTAGCTGAGTACTGAGTGCAGATGATTTTCCCTCAGTAGGCTGTGCTTCTTAAAGCTCGCTCTGGGAGCACAATGTTATGAATTAATGTATTATGTTTGGGAAGGGTGATAAGATTTGTTTTTATATATAAATGTTGTATTTTTTTTGAGGAGACTGATCTTGCATTCCATGAGTGGCAGAGTGGTTAGGAGTGGCAGATTCTAGCGACATTCTGTCTGTTCAGATATGGGCCCATGGTTGAGTGTCCCATATCTTGGGGGGGGTGTGATGCCTCCCGGCGTTGACAGAATGGTTGCGTGGGGCATTGCAGCTCGCTAGCGCTCGCCAGGATGGGGGGATGGGCTACAGTTGTCCTAGAATGATCTGCTTTATTTCGTTAGTGTCGTGTTGCCACAGACAGTCTAGAAGTGATCTTTGTTTTGGTCTGTGACCGCGCCTTATATTTTATATTCACTATAATATAAATGTTGCTTGTGTGGGAAGCGAGCGAGAGAGGGTGAGGGAGTACACCTGGCAGCGGGGTGAGCTGTGGCCCGGCTCGCTTGGGCGCTGACGGCGTTGGCGGCCGGGTGGTCAACTAGTCCCTGCCCATCGCGGCCGCGTGTTCTTTACCAGCTCAGAGCTTGCCTGACACACGTATCGTCTACATCCTTTGCAATTCTGTCCCCCATACTCGCCACTTTGCATACTATTTCTCTCTCTCGACTTCTCCTTTCTCATTCTCTAATCTTTATTAAACTCAACATCCCTTCTGGTTTCAGCATAGACGTTCACCGTCGACCAGTCGTATTGTACGCGAAGCTCTCAGATATTTCTATGTATGAGGTTTGGAGAGACGGACTTTTCCATGTGTGTCCTCTCTCGGGAAGGTTGTAGACCGGTATATGTCTCCCTGGCAAGGTGTTGAGTGATTCTGCTTGGTTATTTAAAGCTAGACTGGGGGTAAGGTTACTGTGTCGTTGTCTCCGATGTGTGCAGTGTTAGGTAAGCCCTGCACGACATCGACAGGTACTGTGGGAGCCTAAGTTGTCTTCGGGTGGGTTTACCTTGCGAGCACAGCGCTGTGGTGTGAGAGGGCCATAGCCTATCCCTCACAACATAGTGCTGCCTCTTTGTGTTGACTTCTGATGGATCGCCAGGATAGAACTAGGTACTAGAGACCTAGATTTATCAAGAGAGCATCCCCGTCATATAACGTAATCTTCATTATACCACCTTCGGACAACGTTAGGCTACGAGCCGCATGCTCGCCCATTGTTGCCCTGCCTTGATACCCCAGCTAGACTTTATTAACTGAGCAGACACTGGTTAGAGATAAGCCCCCATTATTATATGGATGCAACATTATTATTCACTGCACTTTTGAGCCGAGGTTGTTGTTGAGTTGCACAACCCTAGTAGGCTGTTGCGTTGTGTCACGAAGCATTTCTTTAGTTGTCGCGCAGTCTTTATTATTCGCCTGCCTATTATTACTATATGTCCTAGTATTTATTGTGACCCGTATTCTGCATTATAATTGTTCAAGATTCTTTACGAACATCTTCCCAGCATCAGACTTATTTCAGAAGTTTCCAGTTGATGTTGCAGGACTAGCATTGCACTTTCTTTAATACAGGAGTGCCACTTATTTGAGTATCTACCGTAACGTTAATTAATCACGTTAACTATCTTTTCTTTGTGTAACCTAATCGAGTACTCTTTTACTGTTTGAGAATAGGCTGTTTCATCGAGCGTCAGCCTAGTGTGTGTGCACCAGTTACCGAGTCATAGGATACCTCGTTGTCCAGGCACGACTCAGGGCGGTAATGGTGTTTTGTTTTCCAGTGTTTAAGGCAGGGGTTGGATCTAGTGTTACCGTTGTTGCATTTTGCCATTATCTAGTCCAATGTTGAAGAGCCCTGTGTCTTTGAGAACCTGGATCGTAACATCTTCGACTTACCAAACACTTTTTCATCAATAATAAATGCACTGAACTATCCAACTCTAGATCTTCCGAAGCATTCTAACATCTAGCGAGAAAAAAATCCAACACTTTTTCTTCCTCGTCTTTCCCTCCCCTTTTCCACTCTGATGGCACAACCATCACTTCTTCCTCTGACAAAGCTGAACTCTTCGCTCAAACTTTCGCTAGAAACTCAACCTTGGTTGATTCCGGTGCTATTCCTCCCTCTCCACGCCCCTCTCTCCTACTTATGCCTAATATCCTAATCTCTTCTAAAGATGTACTTTCTACCCTCTCTGGGCTTGATACAAAGAAGGCGTACGGTCCGAATGGTGTTCCTCCTGTTGTACTAAGAAACTGTGCTTTCGTGCTGACTCTCTGCCTAGGCAAACTCTTTCGTCTCTGTCCCTCCTCTAACATCTTCCCTTCTTTCTGGAAGGTTTGCTCTCATTCAACCTGTCCCAAAGAAGGGTGACCACTCTCAACCCTCCAACTATCGTCCAATTGCTCTCATCTCTTGTATCTCTTAAGTTTTTGAAAATATTCTTGCTTCCAAACTTCTTAAGCATATATCTTCTCGTAATCTACTCTCAGATTGCCAGTATGGCTTCCTTAAGGGTCGCTCTGCTGGTGCTCTTCTTTCATATCTTACTAACTCTTGGTCATCCTCCTTTCGGAACTTCGGTGAGATATTTTTTTGGCACTAGACATATCAAAAGCCTTCGATAGAGTCTGGCACATATCTCTTATTTCCAAACTACCCTCCTTCGGTTTCTATCCCTCCATCTGTACCTTTGTCTCTAATTTCCTTTCCGGTCGTTCCATAGCTGTGGTTGTGGACGGCCATCGTTCACTTCCTCACCCTATCAACTCCGGTGTTCCTCAGGGATCTGTCCTATCTCCTATTCTCTTTCTAATTTTCATAAATTATCTTCTCAACTGTACCTCCAGTCCTATCCATTCATATGCAGACGACTCTACCTTACACTATTCAATTAGTTTCCCAGAGCGTCTCAGCCAGCAATCCCTCAAAAGCAAACGCAATGACGCCATACAACACTTATCTTCTGATCTAACTACAATTTCCAATTGGGGCAGAGATTGTTTGTGTACCTTTAATGCTTCCAAAACCCAATTTCTACATCTATCTACACGCCATGAACTCCCAGAGGTCTATATCCCTTATTCTTCAACAATACAAAAATCAACCCTTCATCTTCTCTCAGTATTCTCGGTGTCTCTTTTTCTCCTGCTCTCTCTTGGAAGGAACATATTACAATTCTTGCTAAGGCGGCTCCCAGAAGCTGGGTGTGCTCAACCACACCAAGGGGTTCTTTACCCCTGCTCAGCTTCTTGTTCTGTACAGGGCACAGTGCGTCCTTGTATTGAGTATTGTTCACATGTGTGGGGAGGTTCCTCTCATGCAGCACTTCTAGACAAAGTAGAAAGGAAGGCCTTTCGTATCATTAACTCCCGTCCACTCACCGACTCTCTGCAATATCTCTCTCTCTTCGCCGCAATGTTGCATCTCTCTCACTATTCTATCGCTGCTACAGTAATCAGTGTTCCTCGGAGCTCTCTCAGTGCATACCACCTCCTCTACGTAGGGTACGTAGTACCCGTCTTGCAACACAATCCCACCCCTACTCTGTACAACTCTTCAACTCAAGAGTGAAATGTTACTCCCAATCTTTCTCCTATTCAACAGCTGAACTCTGGAACTCTCTCCCTGAATTCATCTTTCCCTCATCCTATGACTTAAATTGATTCAAACTCTGTGTGTTCTGACATTTTGGCTCGAACGTTCCTTGATTTTAGCCCTGTCACTCTTTTAACTCTAGGGGAGGCACTAGTCACAGGCAGTTTTTCCTTTTGTATCCCTCATCCACATAGAAAACAAAAATTATATCAGTCTTGCTATACTCCATTCAATCGACCCGTGCAACTGGCTCCTAACTAGTGTTTGCATCGAGGCTCTTGATTGGCTATCATATCAGTACCCGAGCTCACTGGCCAAAATGTGCGGCAGAGCTGATAATTTCTTTTCATTATCTTTATTATTCCTTGTTTATTCATTAAACTATATACGTTTAAGTAATTTTAATGATAAATTAATAAATTATAGTCTTATCCGAATCTAGAGAGCTATTAAATATCACATGAAACCCAAAAATAACTTACATATCATAAAGTAAACACAAGCGAAACAATAAAATTATAAACGGGAGAAGTAAGTGAGAGACGAGACTGACTGATGGGCTAATGCAGATTAGCCAATCACAGGCCATGATTTACTTACCGGTATCACACATTTAAAAGAGGCAGGGACGGAATATTTTCCCTTGTTTGTGTTTATTTTATTATATCTACAATTATATGTGTTCCATGTGGTATTTTATATCTCTTATGGTTCGAATATCGCTGAAGATTATCACATTATCGTATGAATGAAAAATAATTTTCTTTATTATTCCATATTTATTAATTAAACTAGATAAATTTTAGTAATGATAATGATAATGTGATAGGTGATATCAGAACCAGAGGAGGCTGAACCCTGCTATGAGCCCGGACATCAAAATTTCTAATTATTGTGTTCTTGTTCTATAATGCTTCTTTCAACATAGGAGAATAGCATAGGAAGGAACAAAAAAACATATCGCATCCATAACCCCCCGGGCCGGGGGTTCGACCTCGACCCACGAAAAACTATTTTTTTTTCTTTCAGCCACACAATTTTGTTTTTTGTGTCTGTAGTCTAAAGGCTGCTGTAAGCAATAGAAATTATCATATGAGGGCATAAACACCCATATGATATCCCTAGGGCCCCCTTGGGGGGGCCCCAAAATCATGGATTTTGGTAAAAGCTTGTCTCATAAATTCTGAAAAGCATTCCCCTGACGAAAATTTTGATTAGTTAGCCATTACTCTCGATCTTCTATGTGCGCGCTATGAGAGAAAACGGAGGGTAAGGAGGACTAACTGTTTTCTCTGCCCCAAAAATTATTTTGAGTGTTGAAAATCTATGAATTTGTGTGGTTTGGTATCATTTTTTTGAACTTACGAGTCCATCTATATTTTTATGTATTGCTCAAATGTATTCCCCTTCTAAATAGACTACATAGGGGTACATAGGAACGCCTGTACGTTTAAATAAATGCCGATTTGCCGAAAATGTCCGAGTTTTGACCCTTTTGGAGTCAAATCATCTGTAATCCAAGAATAATAATGTAATATATTTATTTCAGCACTTTCTATTATTCAATAGGGGTATATTTAAACGCTACGTTGTAGTGGATGCTTGTATGCTATGCCATGGAAAAATTGCGAGAAATTTGAACAATTTTGAGTGACTAGATGATTTTACAAAAGTGCAATGAAATTTTGCTCTTGCACGTGCGCGCACACACATAGAGATCTGATTTTTTCATCGAGTCTTAATATTACCATGTGTAATAAGATGGTATAATGCCAGAAACTCTATCTCTTATACAGGCTGACTTGGGCGTGTAAGGTTCAGCCTCCCCTTATATATAAATTATCACATGAAACCCAATAATAACATATATCATAAAGTAAACACAAGCGAAACAATAAAATTATAAACGGGAGAGTAAGCGAGAGACGAGACTGACTGACGGGCTAAAGCAGATTAGCCAATCACAGGCCATGATTTACTTACCGGTATCACACATTTAAAATAGGCAAGGACGGAATATCTTCCCTTGCTTGTGTTTGCTTTATTATATCTACAATTTTATGTGTTCCATGTGGTATTTTACAGCTCTTAAAAATTTTAATTTAATTTAAGGGGAGGCTGAACCTTACACCCCCAAGTCAGCCTGTATAAGATATAGAGTTTCTGGCATTATTCCATCTTATTACATATGGTAATATTAAGACTCGATGAAAAAATCTGATCTCTATGTGCGCCCGCGCGCAAGAGCAAAATTTCATTGCACATTCGTAAAATCATCTAGTCACTCAAAATTGTTCAAATTTCCCGTAATTTTTGCATGGCATAGCGTACAAGCATCCACTATAACGTAGCATTTAAATATACCCCTATTGAATAATAGAAAGTGCTGAAATAAATATATTACATTATTATTCTTGGATTACAGCCGATTTGACTCCAAATGGGTCAAAACTCGGACATTTTCGGCAAATCGGCATTTATTTAAACGTACAGGCTTTCCTATGTACCCCTATGTACTCTATTTAGAAGGGGAATACATTTGAGCAATACATAAAAATATAGATGGACTCGTAAGTGCAAAAAAATGATACCAAACCACACAAATTCATAGATTTTCAACACTCAAAATAATTTTTGGGGCAGAGAAAACAGTTAGTCCTCCTTACCCTCCGTTTTCTCTCATAGCGCGCACATCGAAGATCGAGAGTAATGGCTAACTAAACAAAATTTTCGTCAGGGGAATGCTTTTCAGAATTTATGAGACAAGCTTTTACCAAAATCCATGATTTTGGGGCCCCCCCAAGGGGGCCCTAGGGATATCATATGGGTGTTTATGCCCTCATATGATAATTTCTATTGCTTACAGCAGCCCTTTAGACTACAGACACAAAAACAAACATTGTGTGGCTGAAAGAAAAAAAAATAGTTTTTCGTGGGTCGAGGTCGAACCCCTGGCCCGGGGGGTTATGGATGCGATATGTTTTTTTGTTCCTTCCTATGCTATTCTCCTATGTTGAAAGAAGCATTATAGAACAAGAACACAATAATTATAAATTTTGATGTCTGGGCTCATAGCAGGGTTCAGCCTCCCCTTAGCTAATTAGCTCTTTAGATTCGGATAAGACTATAAAATATTAATAAATCATTAAAATGACTTAAACGTATAATGTTTAATGAATAAATAAGGAATAATAAAGATAATGAAAATAAATTATCAGCTCTGCCGCTCATTTTGGCCAGTGAGCTCGGGTACTGATATGATAGCCAATCAAGAGCCTTGATGCAAACACTAGTTAGGAGCCAGATGCATGGGTAGATTGAATGGAGTATAGTAAAGGCATTGATGGTAGTATCAATACTGCTAATAGAAATATTGAAGGTAGCAGTAACAATAGCGAATTAACAGATGGCATGCCGATATGTGTTAGTCCTAATCTAAGGCGAAGCAATTCAGGTCATCATACTAGAAACAAGGATATTACGGTAGTGAACAAGGCTCTAGATACGAAACTCCGAATTTACTACACAAATGGCAGGAGTTTAACCCACTGAACCCCAGCGACGACACGTTGTCGTCGGCAATGTATGTAACGCTAAACCTCAGCGACGACAACGTGTCGTCCCTATTAATTACTCCGGTCCTATGGCACCTAGAGGGCTCAGATTTGTATGGGAACTGTGTAAGCATCCCACGCAACCATGCCGATGGTTGAAAACTCGCAAAGTCCAACTGCGTGCGCGTGAGCTCGCAAAAACCTGTTTTTGGGTGTTTTTGCCTTCAAATTTCCCCTCTTGTAAAATCGACTTTCGGGCGCACCGTAGGACCCCTTTTTGACCTAGGGGATCGGTTTTTTGTGGTTTTTCCTTCATTCCTAACCCATTCCCTATTGTTTCTGGATTTTTTTTGTTTTCAAAACCTGCTGGTCCCTGGTGGTACATTTATTCTAAACTGGCTGGGACTCAGTGGGTTAAGGAATAAAATAGATGAATTGAAAGCAATAGTTTCTACTGAAAATATTTATATTATCATGATTACAGAAACGTGGATGAACACGGAAACACGAGATTAAATTGCAGAGTATCAAATACATGGATTTACTATGTATAACGTAGATCGTCAAGGGAGAAAAGGCGGAGGTGTAGTAATTTATGTCTCCAATAAGATAAACTGCTGCAATAGGTCAGATATAACATATGAAAGGAAAATTTAAAGTGAATGGTTAGAAATCAATGACAGCCATGACAGTGTTGTAATTGGCCTCATATGCAGACCACCACATCTAAGTAGAATAGATGCTAAAATACTCTGGGATGTAATTGCCCGAGCCTGTCAGTCTAGTAAAGTTTGTATTGTAGGACATTTTAATTTTAGCAGAATAAATTAGGGAGATATTACAGCAGACATGGAATCAAATGAATTTCAAGAATTAGTTCAGAACTGTTTCTTGACGCAACAAGTAACTGAGCCAACTAAAGGGAATAATATACTCGATTTAGTCTTCAGTAACAAAGAAAATCAAATTAGTAATTTAGTTATCAGAGGAAGCCTTGGTCATAGCGACCATGATGAATTATTATGTTCTCTCCATCAACCAACTCTACTCCTAAAATCGATTAATGAAATTAACAGACACATGTGGCAGTCCGGGGATTCGAACCTAGGATGCTCACACCGAAAATCAACACACTATGCACTGCACCACGAAGACAGTTAAAGAATACTGCACAAGCCTACGACTTATTTTGCAGTTTCGAATCCTGCATACCAATCTTAGCATGTACAATATCCCAACTGCACTATCGGAGGCTACGCATAGGTGAAATGAAATAGTAATTAATGGGGCACTTAACCCTAGGGAAGACCTCTCGATAAATTACTACTGAACCCGAATGAATTATTATGTTCTCTCCACCAACCAACTCTACTCCTAAAATCGATTAATGAAATTAACAGACACATGTGGCAGTCCGGGGATTCGAACCTAGGATGCTCACACCGAAAATCAACACACTATGCACTGCACCACGAAGACAGATAAAGCATACTGCACAAGCCTACGATTTATTATGCAGTTTCGAATCCTGCATACCAATCTTAGCATGTACAATATCCCAACTGCACTATCTAGAATGGAAAAATGAATTAATAATTAACTCGACTCTAGTTTCTAATTTCAGATTAGCAAATTCTCAGGGGTTAATGGAATACCTGGCCGGTGTGTTTGGAGAAATACGACCCGAATCTCAGAACAATGGAGGATTAAGGATAGCAGGGAATCAGATTATTGACTTAGGCGCAAATCAGTCAGCCCAGGGTATTTGTTTACGCACACAAATATTTAATGAGACCATTAAAAATGCTCAAGGAATATTTATTCCTACAAAGTGCTTCAGATCCCAAAATAACGATCCTAGATGAATTAATAATTCGATCAAACGTACACTAGGTTTAAAGAAAGGTATATACAGTATAGGAAAATAAAGAGAGGTGAAGAACATTTAACAAATTAGTATACAAATATTAGAAGAAAAGCTAAAGTTGATATTAGGAAAGCTAAGCGTAATTACAAAATAAAAATTGCTAGGGAATCGAAAATTAATCCCAGGTTTTTTTCCAGTTTTATAAAACCAAAGTAAGAGACAAAATAGGCCCTCTTAAAACATAGACAGGAATTATCATATATAACGAGGTAGATATATGTAAAACCCTAAACAATTATGTTCTGTCTGTATTCACGAACGAGGACTTAGTGCTGATACCGGAAGTCCATCCAATTTATGATGGAAGTATAGATAATATTTTAAGTAAAATAAACATAGGTAGACATGATGTACTTGAGCAGTTAGACAAGCTAAAACCGCAAAAGTCACTTTTTTTTATTTGATAATTCTCTTAATTCGGGTTTAGTCCCTGATGGGTGGAACATTGCAAATGTGGTACAGATATTTAAAAAAGGTGCTAAAGATATTGCTTCAAATTATCGTCCAATTAGTTTGACATCAGTTGTAGGCAAACTATTATAGTAATTTACTGCGCACAAAATCAGAGAGCACCTAGAACGTCACCACTTAATTAAAGATTCTCATTATGGATTCACGAAAGGTAGGTCCTGCCTTACTAATTTATTGATTTTGTTTCCCAAGTATACGAAGCAGTAGACAATGACAAAGAATATGATGTAATATATTTATGTTTCAATAAAGATTGCGATAAAGTCTCCCATTGCTGAGGAAAATAGAAAATCATGGAATAGGGGGAAGTCTATTAACCCATTGGCTGCGGATGACGTTCCTGAATGTTCTGGCAATTTACAGCAATTTCCAGGCTTTAAAAGCCTGTAAAAGCCGTGAAATCGAGTGTCAGTGGGCGGGAGCGTGAGGGGCCCACCTCCGACCCTCAGAGCAGCGAGCGGCTCACTGAGGTAGACTGTCTCTTGCGCGGGAGCCTCACAACAGTGTTGCCGAGCGAGTGAGAGCTAATAATTAGCGGTTTTCTCGCGTGTTTATGGGTGACCTCCCCACCCACGAAGCTCGTTCTGGTCTCATTTTGAAGCTATTTTCACCTAGTTCTCGGCAGAATACAGTTCATTTAATGCAGATGCTTGATTAATCATTCAGGAGTGCCTGAATATGCCCTAAATAGCCCAAATATAGCCCCAGCGTAAGTGTTAAGATGGTTGAGGTCATGGTTAATTGGTAGGAAGCAAAGAGTTAGCATAAATGGTATACAATCAGACTGGGGTATAGTTAAGAGTGGAGTCCCACAAGGATCTGTTTTAGGCCCTTTGATATTCATAATTTATAATAATGATCTCGATGTAGGAATAGCTAGCAAAATCAGTAAATTTGCAGATGACACTAAAATAGGAAGAGTGATCAATTCTGATCATGATATTCAGGCTCTCCAAAGAGATCAAGACACACTTCACGAATGGGCAGTAAATTGTCAGATGAAGTTCAATGTAGATAAATGCAGTCTAGTCAATTTTGGGAGATTGATAGAAAATGCAGGATATAGATTAGATAACGTGAATATAAGAAACTCAGATAATGAAACAGATTTGGGAGTCATCTAAACTGATTTATAACCTAGAAATCAATTCATTAGTGCTCGAAATCAGGCAAATAGAGTTCTCGGATATATATCTAGAAGTGAGAGTAATAGAACTGCAGATGTAATCTTAAGACTTTATCTAGCGTTAGTAAGACCACATATGGATTACGGTGTCCAATTTTGGTGTCCCTATTACAGAATGGACATAGATTCCTCGGAGAGGGTACAACGAAGAATGACAAAAATTATCAATAATATTAGAAATCTTCCATATGAAGAAAGATTGAAGAAATTAGGCTTACATTCGTTAGAGAGACATATAGAGTTAGAGGGGTATGATAGAGGTGTTCAAGTGGGTTAATGGGATCAATAAAGGGGACACGAAAGATGTACTGAAACTCAGTGACAGCGAAAGAACTCGAACAAATGGTTTCAAATTAGATAAATTTCGTTTCAGAGAAGATAGAGGCAAATATTGGTTTGGTAACAGTTGTAGATAGGCGGAATAGGCTACCAAGTGCTATAGTGGGATCAAGAACGATAGAGAGCTTTAAGATTAAGTTAGATGGCATATGGACGAGATGGGTTGGGTGTGAGGGGGATCAGCTGGATGTTGGCCTATCGGTTATGATTGCTTCTGACCGTTTTGGTGAGGTCGGTCCTCATGGTGTTAGTGAGTTAGGCCTATAATTAGGCCTTATAATTAGGGTTGGATGTGAGAAGGATCTGCCTTGTGTGGGCCAATCGGCTTTCTACAGACTCCCATTTTCTTCATTTCTTATGTTCTTAACAAACCACTTGCTCTTGTGTTCCCGTCTTCGACTTCTTTGAATTATCAACTTTATGGCTAAAACTATCCTGTCTATCCCATACTAAATATTTCTGTGCTTTCTATCTTTCCCCTAACTCTATGACTTTTCCAAATTCTTTGACTATCTAAACTCTAAAGTGAAACACATTATATCCATTTCTCCTTTCTCAGAAATCTCCATCTTAGGAGCTTTCAACGTTCACAACTACCAATGGCTCTCCTCTCATTCTACTGACCAACCTGGTGAACAAGACTACATATTTTCTATACTAAATGTCCTAGAGCAGTTGGTTCAGCAACTCACCCCAGATCGCTTCGCAGATTGGTCCAACATTCTTTGACTTAATTCTAACTTCAAACCCTTCCTCTTATACTGTCGATTTTTCTCTCCTTTGGGCTCCTCAAACCATAAACATATCTCTGTCACTTTTCCTATTTCTCCACTACGGCCACCCGATCCTCCCAGCCGGCGGCGCTTGTGGTAGTTTGGCGCAGCAGACTGGGAGGCTCTCCGGCAGTACTTGTTTGATTTCCCTTGGAATTATTTTTGCTTCCGTGGCCAGGAACCCTCGGAGAGTGCTGAATGCATTACCAACGTAATCCTCTCGGGCATGAAGGCATACATTTAATTTTCTATCTCTTAGACTAATGCAAAAAAATCTTGGTTTACTCACACTTGTTCTACTGTTGTTGGCAATAAGGAGGAAGCATTCAAACGGTAACGACGCCTTCAAACTCAAGAATCTCATTCTTCCTATGTTTCTGCCTGCAATCAAGCCAAATCTGTACTTCTACCCGCCAAACACTCTTTCATTAATAATAAATTAACTGAACTATCCAACTCTATCTCTTCCCAAGCATTCTGGCATTTAGCCAAAAATATCACCAACCATTTTTCTTCCTAGTCTTTCCGTCCCTTTTCCACTCTGACGGCACTACAGTCACTTCTTCCTCTGACAAAGCTGAACTCTTCTCCCAAACTTTCATTAAAAATTCCACCTTGGGCGATTCTGACACTATTCCTCCCTCTCCACACCCCACTCACTTACTTATGCTTAATATACTAATCTCTTCTAAAGATGTACTTTCTACCCTTTCTTGGCTTAATACTTAAAAGGAATATTTTCCAGATGGTGTTCCTCCTATTGTACCAAAAAACGGTGCTTATGTGCTGCATTCCTGCCTAGGCAAACTCTTCCGTCTCTGTCTCTCCTCTAACATCTTCCCTTCTTGCTGGAAGTTTGTTCTCATTCAACCTATCCCAAAGAAGGGCTCTTAACCCTTCAATTATCATCCAATTGCTCTCATTTCTTGTATTTCCAAAGCTTTTGAAACTTCTTACTTCAAAATTTCTTAATCATCTCTCTTTCCATAACCTACTCTCAGATCACCAGTATAGATCCCTTAGGGGTTGCTCTACTGGTGATCTTCTTTCATATATTATTAACTCTTGGTCATCCTTCTTTCGGGACTTTGGTGAGTTTTTTTCTATATAGCTAAACATATTTTTTCTATTTAGCTAAACATATCAAGGCCTTTGCTAGAGTCTGGCATAAACAATCTATAATTTCTAAATTACCCTCCTTTGGTTTCTATCCCTCTATCTGTACCTTTATCTCAAATTTCCTTTCCAGCCGTTCCATACCTGCGGCTCTGGACGGCCATCGTTAATTCCTCAACCTATCAACTCTGGTGTTCCTCTTTCTAATATTCATCAATGATCTTCTCAACTGTGCCTCCAGTCCTATCCATTCATATACTGATGACTCTATCTTACATTATTTAACTAGTTTTTTAGAATCCCCCAGCAAGCAATCACAACAAATGTTCATGTGATGATGCCATAGAAAATGTATCTTCTGACCTATCAACCATTTCCATTTGGGACAGAGAACATCTTGTTGCTTTCAATGCTTCCAAAGCCCAATTTATCCATGTATCTACCGTCAAGAATTGCCACAGCTTATACTTCAACAATACACAAATCAACCCTTCATCTTCTCTTGGTATTCTTGGTGTCTCCTTTTCTTCTGATCTCACCATATTACCACCCTTGCTAAAACAGCTTCCCAGAAGCTTGGTGTGCTCAACCACCTTCGCTTGTTTTGGTTACCCATGCACAGCTTCTTGCTCTGTATAGGGGAGCAGTGCATCCATGTATTGAGTATTGTTTGCATGTATGGGGAGGATCCTCTCACACAGCACTTCTTGACAAAGTAGAAAAGAAAGCCTTTCGTCTCACTAACTCATGTCAACTCACCGACTCTTTGCAATGTCTCTCTCTCCGTGATATCTCTCGCCATTCTGCCACAATTACAATAGTCAGTGTTCCTCAGAGCTCTCTCAGTGTATTTCACCTCCTCTATGCAGAGTATGCAGCCCCCGTCTTGCAACACAATCTCACCCCTTCTCTGTGCAACTCTCCCCACGAGAGCTCTGGAACTCTCTCCCTGAATCCAACTTCCCATCATCCTATGACTTGAATTGCTTCAAACTCTGTGTGTCCAGGCATTTCGGCTCAAATATGCCTTGATTTTAGCGCTGTCACTCTTTCAATTCTGGGGGAGGCACTCGTCACAGGCAGTTCTGCCTGTTTTCTCCCTCATCCACATAGAAGAAAAACAAAATATATATTATTATACTGTATATATGTATAGAGAGAGAGAGATAGATAGATATATAGATAGATAGATAGATAGATAGAAAGATAGGTAGATAGGTATAGGTCACTTTCCATCGTTTACAGTTCGAGGAAAGAGGAAAACTCAGTTGTAGGTTTGAATAATGTAGGCCAATTTGTAGGAGAGTAAATAATTAAATTAGGTATTTATGACACTCAGATATAGTCTCTCTTTCTCTTTCTCTCTTTAGACATCTTTAAAACCCATATTCAACTACTCCTTACGTATAGAGGATTTACGAATCAAATTGATGTTGTCGAATTAAAAGTAAATACATCTGAAAATGTATTAAGAAAAGTGTGCCTAACGCAACAAATCATACAGGGAGTCAAAGGTAAAAGCTGGAGAAGGTCAATGCTAATGAGCACAAGTGTACGGCGTCACCAAGAGTCATAGGTTGGTGTTTGGTGTATATATAAGGTGGTGATGATGGTGAGAGGACACAGTGGTGAGCTACAGTCAATACTGTCCTCTGTCACCATGTCTACACTCTATCTGTTAGCAGTCTGTTCACTAGTAAGTCACCATGTCTACACTCTATCTGTTAACAGTTTGTTCACTAGTAAGTCACCATGTCTGCACTCTATCTGTTAACAGTCTGTTCACTAGTAAGTCACCATGTCTACACTCTATCTGTTAACAGTGTGTTCACTAGTAAGTCACCATGTCTACACTCTATCTGTTAGCAGTCTGTTCACTAGTAAGTCACCATGTCTACACTCTATCTGTTAACAGTTTGTTCACTAGTAAGTCACCCTATCTACACTCTATCTGTTAATAACAGTGTGTTCACTAGTAAGTCACCATGTCTACACTCTATCTGTTAACAGTGTGTTCACTAGTAAGTCACCATGTCTACACTCTATCTGTTAACAGTCTGTTCACTAGTAAGTCACCATGTCTACACTCTATCTGTTAACAGTGTGTTCACTAGTAAGTCACCATGTCTACACTCTATCTGTTAGCAGTCTGTTCACTAGTAAGTCACCATATCTACACTCTATCTGTTAACAGTTTGTTCACTAGTAAGTCACCATGTCTACACTCTATCTGTTAACAGTCTGTTCACTAGTAAGTCACCATGTCTACACTCTATCTGTTAACAGTGTGTTCACTAGTAAGTCACCATGTCTACACTCTATCTTTTAATAATGTGTTCACTAGTAAGTCACCATGTCTACACTCTATCTGTTAGCAGTCTGTTCACTAGTAAGTCACCATGTCTACACTCTATCTGTTAACAGTTTGTTCACTAGTAAGTCACCATGTCTACACTCTATCTGTTAACAGTCTGTTCACTAGTAAGTCACCATGTCTACACTCTATCTGTTAACAGTGTGTTCACTAGTAAGTCACCAGTCACCATGTCTACACTTTATCTGTTAACAGTCTGTTCACTAGTAAGTCACCAGTCACCATGTCTACACTCTATCTGTTAACAGTATGTTCACTATTAAGTCACCAGTCACCATGTCTACACTCTATCTGTTAACTAGTAAGTCATCAGTCACCATGTCTACACTCTATCTGTTAACAGTCTGTTCACTAGTAAGAAACCAGTCATAATCTTTGTCACCATGTTGTCCTCTATACACTATATGTTGACAGTCTGCTCTCTCGTAGGTCACCAATCATATCCTCAGTCACCATGTTTTCCACTATATTCTCCCTATTAGAGGCTCTAGATTTTAGAAAGTCACCAATCATTATTGAACATCACCAGTCATTAACATTCCCTAACCTCAGTCACTTTGTCTTTATCTTTTAGCATTATTGTATGTTGGCAGTGTATAAACAATGTTCTATTTTAACTGGTGAAAAACTGAACTCCATACCAGACGAGTTTTCGATACTTACTGGAAACATAAGTATTCTTAATTAACAACCTATCTCGCTAGAACATGGGGCTATAACAATCATTCACGATTAAAATGCTTTCGATGGTAGATCATTTTGTGTTTAATATATGGTGTAAACATAATATTAATATGCTAAAATAATACATTTAATTATTTATGTAAACAGTTGAACAAATATATAAGTTCACTCAGCAAATACAGATACAGTATATGCATTTTTTTTTTTTTTTTTTTTTTTGTAATACATTTTATATATATTCGAATCCTTGACTGCATTAAGTAAACAATTCAATATATATATATACTAGAGATGGAACGAATATAAATTTTCACTATTTGCGAATGCGAATACGAATGCGATTTTTTTTTGGTAAAATTTGAGAATTCAAATACGAATTGCGAATATTTCAATCTGAACTGGTAATTCTTTTTATATCACCAACAAACGTTAATTAAATTACTATGAAATTAATTACTGGAAGCTAATGACATGTGAATGTGTAATTTCTTCAATATCATACATGAACTGTATGAATTAATTTTGAATATATTGTAAGAGTTCTGGGTGCTTCTTGCTAAGATGGTTTCTCATCCCCGATGTGAATTTTCCCTGCCGAGAACATTTATTATTGCAAAGCTTACACTTCATTCTACTTTAGCGGGCTCCAACGCACATCTACACTGATATTTATTCGTTTGTGTTAACTTTAAAATTTAATATTTTTACATTTTTATATAATATATCTTCCATTGGTTTCGTGAAAATATTCGCATGTTTGCAAATAGCCATGAATGGAAATGCGAATACGAATACGAATATTGAAAAACACAGCGTATATTCGCACATACGAATACGAAACGAATATTCGGTCCATCTCTAATATATACAGTATATATATATATATATATATATATATATGTAGGATGGGACTCGATAGCCTTGGTAGGCAACCTGTCTAGGGGAGTAAACCTTATACAATTCCGTACTGCTTACCTAAGGGTGGAGCAGGTTGGTGGATGGATTGCCACCAACCACTGTAGATACATAGAAGGCCTCGGAGTCCGACAGACCCTAAATTGACTGGTCAACCCTGTAAGTCCTTCAGTAAACTGGCATGGGTTGTCCCTCTTACAGGGAATTGTTCCACTTGGGTGTATTTTGTGTATGGGCACCCTCATTAAGAGGAGTAAGGTATCTGGCAATATTATATATATATATATATATATATATATATACTGTATATATATATATAATATATATATATATATATATATATATATATATATATATATATATATATATATATATATATATATATATATATATATACAGTATATGTATATATATACTGTATATGTATATATATACTGTATATATATATATATACAGTATATGTATATATATATATATATATATATATATATATATATATATATGTATATGCAAGAAACTCAGAGCAACAAATTAACTTATAATATGCTAAATATCCACAGGGAAGGAAGGAAAATAAACACGGAGTCCGTGTTTATTTTCCTTCCTTCCCTGTGGATATTTAGCATATATATATATATATATATAATATATTTTATATATGTGCGTGTGTGTGTATGTGTGTGTGTGTGTGTGTGTGTAGATAGAGATAGATAAGTATATATAGATACTGATATATTTCTGTTTACCCTTTTCAGGCGTTATGGAGCATGAGCTTGGCCCAACCCAGGTCAGTATTTACTAGTCCTGTCATCACTGCCAAGGGTTGTCACGCAGGGGGTTGGTCCATTTGTTCTGGCTACTATTAGACGATTTTAGACATCATAGGAAAGATCTGTTGGAGTTAAAATGGTAAAGACTATCTCAATCAAACCCCTGATTTCCATATACCATTCCTATTTGTTTTTTCCATGTGGAGTCGGCAGGGAGTCTGCACGGAAGCTGAGTTTTTTAGTACAACGAGAGGAACACCATCCGAACCATATTCTTTTTTAGTATTAAGCCCAGGGAGGGTAAGAAGTACATCATTAGAAGTGATTAGGGTATTAGGCATGAATAAGTGAGAGGGGGGTGGTTAGGGAAGAATAGCGCCAGAATCATCCAAGGTGGATATTCTAGCGAAAGTTTGGGCGAAGAGTTGAGCTTTGTCAGAGGAAGAGGTAATGATCGTACTGTCAGAGTGGAAAAGAAGAGGAAAAGACGAGGAAGTGAAATTGTTGGGGAGGTTTTTGGCTAGATGCCAAAAAGCTTGGGAAGAGCTAGAGTTGGAAAGTTCAGAGCATTTATTTTTGATGAAAGAGTTTTTGGCGAGTCAAAGAACAGATTAGGCTTGATTCTGGACAGAGACATATAGAATACATACAAGTACATAAAGTAGACCCAAAAGTACACTGAATAGCGTAAAGAACAATGTATGGCGTACAGATCTCAAAGGACCGACCTCAATACGAACACCGAGCTACATGGTTAGCTTTGCATACCAACACATTATAGAGAAGAAAGGGTTTGATTCCTGATCTGTGACTTATGTTGGTATAAAGTTAGTGAACACCGTTTTCTCTCTATCTGCCTGAAAATATCTTTTAATACAAATTATTAGCGAGTAAGAAATATGTATATATTAATCTTGCTCCATGAAAGAAACAAATATATAGTTAGTTAGGCCTTTCAGTGATTGATTATGCAATTATTCACATTATTTTTATTAGTAGTAGACAATTTGATTTAATTAAAAAAGGATTTGTGTGAGTTTAAAGGAAAGGTGTTGTTGTTCCCCAAGCTGCCTGGCCGAACAGCCCCAAGGACCCGAGCAGGCCAAGGCCACAACCGTGCGCCCCCACAGAACCCTCACTGCCAACCACAATAAAGCCTGGGTGACCGAAGCCACTCCATGGCGGGGAGCTGAGGAGGGTGCGGAAACGCCCAGGAAACCAAAGCCCCACCCATGGCCCTGTGCCCCTCAGCAATTATGAAGATAAAGTTGAGGGGCAAAGGAAAAAATGTGACGCTTTGGCTTCCAATCTAGGTAGACTGGGAGGTCAATCCATGGAAGAGACACCGTCACTTGAGATCTAGAAAATATAAAAGTAAAAGGAACAGTCAGAGTAAGCTATGGGTATGGCAGAGATCGCTCAGTTCTCACTCTGATAGACCAGCCCATCACCAGTTAAAGGAAAGTTGTGATCATTTGTATCCATCCAATTACTCAAGATCAATCCTAATCTTCATATCATCGTTTAATGTTAACCCGAGGAGAGCGAATATGAGGTAGTGGTCAAATGAGGTAAATAAGGTAAATTAAAGGAAAAATAGCCCATAATTGAGGAGAGAGGAAGAGAAGGGAAAAAGGTGTGGAAGGAGGGGAAAGGGTTGGGGGGTTGGGAAACATGTGGATTAGTGTTAGGAGGTACTAGAGTGGACATTATATCACCTAATCATATATTACTTTGTTTTGAGACCCTCTGGGGCATTTTGGAAGGTTTTATTCATGGTCTTGCTTCCGTGAGGCCTATCGCGTACACTATACAGATACCCGCGAGGCTTATTTCGTTTGCCGGGTTAATAAAACTAAATTATTATAATGCGCCATAAGTTAGTTAGTA
Source organism: Paralithodes platypus (assembly GCA_032716605.1). Lineage (NCBI taxonomy): Eukaryota > Metazoa > Arthropoda > Malacostraca > Decapoda > Lithodidae > Paralithodes > Paralithodes platypus. The sequence goes on along the minus strand of CM064502.1, from coordinate 33,232,929 downwards.
TATATATAACTGCTCTTGTCCACACAGAGACTCTTTGGAACGTCGGTCCAACACAACAGGCCACATCATTCCCAGAGATGACCAGATGTTGGAGGAAGAGTTCAAGAATGGTATGTCTATATATTATTATTAAACAAACAATAATGATCTCTCTTTATTAGAGTAAAAGGTTCACTTATATATCGAACTCTCAAATATTAAGAATATAATTATTACTCCTGCACTTTAATACATTCAATTTTATGCATAGCAATAATTTGCAATAATCGAAATTACAGTAACAGTATGCAGTGTTTTCTCATATACAATAATTCACATAAGAGAAGAGCTTCTAGCGTTTATATACCATTAAGTATATTCGATGACTTAAAGCCATTATTTTTGCTCACAACTAACAATTGCACAAAACTCTATCCTTAACCAACCCCAAACCTCCCCAGCTCGGAACACGGCTTGTGGGTCTTTCTCTCTGAAGAATGGAGAACAAAGGACTCTCATCTCCAAGAACTATCCTAAGAAATATCCCAACAATTTCAAGTGCACCTGGAGTATCGAGGTAAGTCTTTCCACCATCGCTGCAATATACAGGGATACTCAGTTGACTTAATTAAGGCTTTTGCTTCCTACACATCTATCAATCTTAAAATATCATCCCCAAGACCCCCCTTCGAGATACATTTTTATATTGTACAACTATAGGCTTGTTATCACTTGCCAGGAAAAAAATTATACTTAACCCTTTCACGCTTATGACGCAATTTTGAGCCTATTAGGGATACTTTAAAGCCTTTGTTACCATCAGGGGTATTTAGAAACCGTTAGTTTAGTTACTTCAACCTCTGCAGTTGTCTTTGAGTTAGCTGTGGGCAGATAACTAATTTTGGAGAGGTAATTATAAGAGTGAGATAACTCTATTTCTTATTGCTAATCTGGCAACCTCTGCATCAAAAAAGCGTGAAAGAGTTAAATGGCACGAAACGTCTTAATGATATAGAATTGGGTCGACAATCTTAAATTTTGAAAACTAATGGGGCTAAACATGAAGGAGAACTGGGTTCAGAAGAAACCAAATACTTGGCTTTAAAGTTAGGTATAAAGCATTACAGTACACATTATTGGACACATGTGGCTTTTTTTAGGCCTTGGATCTTAAGAGTCCCATCGCCTTCGCCCAGTGAAACCTCTTAAGAGTCTCTGCGTATTTCCCGGGTTAAGTTTTCGTGAGTGCACAATGTGTTTCAAGTTATTAATAGACCAGTAGTCAAATTATTGATGCTTCAGTCATATTGTTATGATTAAAAAGAAAATCTGTCCATACTGAAAATATGATAGTTACGAAAAAGGGAAACACACTGTTAATCGTAATATACCCTTATATTGGTGTATAAGGTAAAACATTATCATTATCAATATTCCAAATTCTTTTGTATAGCTTTTTAAATTCGATTTTATATCCCTAATTAGTTGTCAGTGCAGGGGTGAAACAAAAGTGATACCTGCATATACATTATAAACACATTTATCTTCCATGTTTATTCTTCAGACTGAATCCGACGATGCTACCCTGAGCCTCGACTGCAGAACATTTAATATCAAAAAGTCTAGATATTGCAAGAAAGATTATCTACAAGTTAATGACTATGACAATCAAAACAAAAGGTAAGTAGGTGAATAACCTTATCTTTCCTACCCTTGATCATTAACAATCATGACTATGTTTTTGTCGAAACAAAGTCGAGCCTAAATTACATAGAAATAGTTTGCTAAGCAAGTTACTTATGAATAATTCAAGTATGATTAATTTCATAGCATGTTGTTAGTATAAAGAATTTTTGCATTGATTGTTTGGACGTAGCCTTTATTTTATTTCAGTGCATTCTTCCTTAGACTTGAGAGGGTTAAGGTAAGCTAATTATTGACCCTTGGTTTTTATAATAAAGATATTAATGGTTGAATAATACGCTACAACCCGATTCCGCTACATCACTGTTTTAGAAAATATCTGGGTACATTGTCATGTAGCCAATTGGCCATCACAGACATGTCAATTCATTGACCTGAGTTATAGAAAACACACCAGTTTGCATGCATGGAGCTCATAGGTCGTGCTGCACCTAAATGTTGTCCATTTCTACCAACTGAGCAATTCAACGAAGCTATCCATGAGTATGTGGTGTGAAACGCGGCGGCAAATAACATTGACTAATTTTCTGTCTTGGTGTGCAATGCCGTAAATAAAGTGGAATAATCTACTTAGCGTGTGTAGCAGAAATCCAGCTGGTTCACTTTATTCCTTTTGGCTCTGCAAACAATTTTGTTCGTAGCGTTCAATGTGGAGCAGGCAGCCATTTAGGAGTAGTGCATCAAAGGTTCCGGAGACAACAACACACAATGTGGAGCAGGCAGCCGTTTAGGAGTAGTGCATCAAAAGTTCCGGAGACAACAACACACAATGTGGAGCAGGCAGCCGTTTAGGAGTAGTGCATCAAAGGTTCCGGAGACAACAACACACAATGCGGAGCAGGCAGCCGTTTAGGAGTAGTGCATCAAAGGTTCCGGAGACAACAACACACAGTGAAACACCCTACTTATCAAATGTAGTGGAAATAATCCAGGTTCACTTTGTTCATTTTGGTTCTATGAACAACTTTGGTCTTAGTGTTCAATATTGTGGAGGTATCCGTTTAGGAGGGGTAGTGCATTAACATTTACAGAGTCGCCATAGTGCAGTGAAATGACCTACTTAGCGAGTGTAGTGGAAATCCGAGTTTACCTCTTTCATTTTGGCTCTGCAGACAACTTTGGTCTTGGTATTCAATGTCTTGGAGACATCCATTTAGGAGGAATCATGCGTTAAAGTTTACGGAGATGACAAAATAACTCACTCAATTCAGCAAATCACAACCCTCTTCCTAGCAGAATCATGAATAAGCACCCTCATGCATACCTCTCTTATCTTCAGCCGAAGTTGGCACTCCAGGATTTCCAAAACTTACGTAAGGAGGCTATAAAACACCTATCTTCTGATCTCTCTACTATCTTTAATTGGGGCAGAGAAAATCTTGTTACTTTCAATGCTTCCATAACTCATTTTCTCCATCTGTCTAATCATCAGCCCCTTCCAGTAAACTATAACCTACTCTTCAACAACATACAAATTAACCTTTCATCATCTGTTAATATTCTTGGTGTGTCTTTTTCTTCTGATCTCTATTGGTAAGATCATATTACTACTCTTGCTAAAACAGCTTCCCTGAAGCTGGTGTGCTAAACCGCCTGCAGGTGTTCTTTATCCCACCGCAGTTTCTTCCTCTGTACAGGGGCACAGTGCGTCTATGTATTGAGTATTGTTCACACGTGTGGAGAGGATCCTCTCACACAGCATTTCTAGACAAAGTAGAAAAGAAAGCCTTCTGTCTCATTAACCCATAATTAGCGGCGAGCAACATAAGTCGAGTTAAATAAAGCTGGACTATGTGGCGGCGCTCGACATAACTCGAGTGGCAATTTCAGCACGTAATGTGGCTGAGAGAGAGAGACAAGTGGTGGCAGGAGACTAGCGAGCGTATGACTGCTCCAGACCACCGCGGCGAACCTACTGACACAAATCTCAGCTCCCTCCTCCCTCTCTCACTCGCTACATACTCAATTATGTACCGAAAGTACCGAATTACCTGCTTTTTGCACTCGCGTTGCACGGTTATTGCAAGAAAACTATCCATCATACAAGGATCGTTATGGTGTCATTCGAAAGCTCTGTTTATGCCCTTTCAGGGATAGGTACTTGTTTTACGTTCTGGGTCTTATTTAGGCATGAAAATGATCACGTAAACAGCCCTATTTTGGCTAAAAACACCCCGCTGTGCGGTACACATAAATAAACCGCATAGGCCGCTCGTAAGGTGTTAAGTCACGTCCACTCACCAATTATCTGCAGTCTCTCTCTCTTCGCCGCAATGATGCATCTCTCGCACTATTCTATCGCTATTACAATAATCAGTGTTCTTCAAAGCTCTCTCAGTGTATACCACCCCATGTAGCACCCATCGTGCACCACAATCCTACCCCTACTCTGTGCAACTCTTCAACCCAGGAGTGACACATTATTCACAATATAATGTCTATTCAACAGCCAAGCTCTGGAAGTCTCTCCCAGAATCAATATTTCCTTCTTCATATGACTTAAATTGCTTCAAACTCTGTGCTCTGTATGTTCAGGCATTTTGGCTCGATCGTCCCTTGCTTTTGGCTCTGTCACTCTTTCAACTCTAAGGAAGGCACCTGCCACAGGCAATTCTGCCCTTTGTTTCCCTCATTCACATAGAAAAAACAAATAAAAAACAAACACAGACCATGCAACTAAAATATCTCTAATCGGTTTCACGGAGTAGTCGCTGGTTAGAAATGTAGACATACCAGTGATAGCTGCTGATCCTGCGAAGACATTGAGTACCAAATGAGTTGTAGCGTATATTAAACTCACTACTAAGTGTCCATGTCTCGCATCTATATAATAAGGGAGAAATATATACTATATGAATCAAATACTAAACGATAATTGATTTTTGTTATAGATTCTGCGGTAAAGGGACTGTCTCTGTGACCAGCGACACTGGTTTCCTGGATGTGGTCTTCAAGACAGATAGGAGGAGACAGGCCAAAGGTTTCAAGTGTTATATAAAAGCTATAGGTGAGTCCTCTAGATCAATGATTCCCACTAGAGAGTTAACGGGAGATTTACACTTGAGGGACCCCTTTCTCTCTTATATTTAACCCCATTGCTTTTGAGATTCTAAGATGTTTGCTCCATTAGCTTGGCGATTTTAACTTTCACTCCAATTCTGTAAAGCAAAGCAAAAGTGAGCCTGTTATTTAAGACGCACTGAGGCCGGGACATTTTTCTATCGAAAAAAGAACAAATTTATCTTGAAAGGGGATCAAGGGGATTAAACTTTAAGCATTATGGTGTTCGACTTTTATATGAATTAAAATGCATTCTCCAAGTAAAATTTCCCTTCTCTTTGATATAAATAGGAAAAGGTGAAGCTTCCTTTATCACGCCATGGCGTAGTGGATTATGGCATCGACTCTCGTCCTGACTTTCGGAGGCTCGAGTCCGGCTGGTAGTATATAGTTGATAGTTGATGGCATTCAGTCAGTCTACTGTATATATATATATATATATATATATATATATATATATATATATATATATATATATACCATCAACTATCTGTATGGGAGGATATATATGCAGTAATTGACTCTGAAAACAGCTTGACTAAATTATGGCTAGCAAAAAAAAAAAAAAAAAAAACACAAACAAAAAAAGTAAAAGTATTAATGCAGATGATAATAACATGTCTGCAGATATACTGTATATATTTTTCTGACTAGGTGGTGCAGCAACCACCACCGGCCCTGTGTCAACCACCACCAACCCTGTGTCAACCACCACCAACCCTGTGTCAACCACCACCAACCCTGCAGCAACTACAACACCCGCTGGAGAAAGTGATTGTGGTAAGTCACCAATACCACCTTCAGTACAACAATGATCATATTACTAGAACTACCACCTTCAATACAACAATTTTCATATTAGAACTACCACCTTCAATACAACAATTTTTATATTAGAACTACCACCTTCAATACAACAATTTTTATATTAGAACTACCACCTTCAATACAACAATTATCATATTACTAGAACTACCACCTTCAATACAACAATTATCATATTACTAGAACTACCACCTTCAATACAACAATTATCATATTACTAGAACTACCACCTTCAATACAACAATTATCATATTACTAGAACTACCACCTTCAATACAACAATTATCATATTACTAGAACTACCACCTTCAATACAACAATTAACATATTAGAACTACCATCTTCAATACAATTATCATATTAGAACTACCACCTTCAATACAACGATTATCATATTAGAACTACCACCTTCAATACAATTATTATATTAGAACTACCACCTTCAATACAACAATTATCATATTAGAACTACTACCTTCAATACAACGATTATCATATTAGAACTACCACCTTCAATACAACAATTATCATATTAGAACTACCACCTTCAATACAACAATTATCATATTACTAGAACTACCACCTTCAATACAACAATTATCATATTAGAACTACCACCTTCAATAAAACAATTATTTTTATCGTTCTAGTAAGTCATATTAGAACAACCCCCTTCAATAAAACAATTATAATTTTAGTAAGTTAATGATACATGGTGATAATTATATACACTTGGTAGTAATATGATGCAGAGACATAGTAGTTTCATATTATTCCAAGAAGTATAGATAAATTAGCTACTAAGAGGTTCAATTTATCGCCAGCTGAAAATAAACAAAGTATCATACCTCCAGTATCGGAGAGGGGGAGAGGGGGGACCAGAAGGGAAGCGTGGAGGTCAGACGTTTCTTACAAGGGTAACAAATCTGGTTATTTTCAATGCTTCCATGACTACAACATTGATGGCAAATTTTCTGTCTTTGGAACTCTCTCCCTCATATTATGACTTAACCCTTTACGAGCGGCCTATGCGGTTTATTTATATGTACCGCCCAGCGGGGTGTTTTTAGCCAAAATAGGGCTGTTTACGTGATCATTTTCATGCCTAAATAAGACCCAGAACGTAAAACAAGTATCTATCCCTGAAAGGGCATAAACAGAGCTTTCGAATGACACCATAACGATCCTTTTATGATGGCTAGTTTTCTTGCAATAACCGTACAACGCGAGTGCAAAAAGCATGTAATTAGCCACTTTCCCGATACAATTCCGTATATAGCGAGTGAGAGAGGTAGGAGGGAGGTGAGATTCGTGTCAGTAGGTTCGCCGCGGTGGTCTGGAGCAGTCATACACTCGCTACTCTCCTGCCACCACTTGTCTCTCTCTCTCAGCAACATTACGTGCTGAAATTGCCACTCGAGTTACGTCGAGCGCCGCCACATAGTCCAGCTTTATTTAACTCGACTTAAGTTGCGCGCCGACTTTTAGGGGTTAAACTGCTTTAAACTTTGTGTGTCCAGTCATTTCGACTGTCAGCTGTCACTCTTTCGGCTTTGGGGGAGACACTTGTTACAGGAAACCTGCCTATTGTCGCCTTCATACACATTGGAAAAAAACCCGGATAATTTCAAATTAATGAAGGTACTGCTTATGTCTTGTCGAAATCCATTTCATTGTTTTTTAGATGTATTGTGTATAGCCAGCCAGACACTTCCGCTTTCCGCCTATATCGATACACAGAGTAATAATTTAGTTATTATTACAGGTAGTTTACTAATAAGAGTGATATCTTTACCAGCATGTGGTCAGGTGAACCGTGCCACAAGAATTGTTGGTGGAGTGACAACAGACCTTCACGAGTACCCCTGGCAGGTGGCGCTGGTGTCTAAGTATGGCACTCGGCCTTACTGTGGGGCCTCCATCATTGCTGACTCATGGATCGTCACAGCCGCTCACTGTGTTGATGGGTACTTATTTCATTTTCAGGTTTCCTGAATATGTTTTAAATCATGATTTCAGATGACGAAAACATTCACCTTAACTAAGCCTCCATTGATGATATTAATATTTGCATTAAATTAAAAAAATCAATTATTTTGTAAAATTGTTTTTGAATGCAATCAAAGGTTCAAAAGCATTGTTTTACAAAATGTTAGCAACTCCCTGGCCCCGGCCATTTAAATATTCCCGTCACCTCCAACCCGGACATATTTGGCATACATTCACCTTGTTTATATAAATTGCAGCTCCATACATTCTCTGAATACAAAATAAAATGAAATATCATGATCACATACCATCATTCAGCTTGATAATGGTGAAAACCTCATGGTTCTATGTTGCTCTGTTCCTTGTTCATCACCGCGAGAGCCTCAAGCAACATTCCACTCCTCGAGCATGCGTGCGTATATACTGTATATGTAAGATTGAAAATCGATCAGTACTCGTATATGTGTGTGAGTGAATGTGTGTATGTGTGTCGATTACATGGGCTCACACAGGGTGGTGAGTCACACTCTCCTACAGTCAGTAAGTAAACTACTGACTTGCTCTTGGGAAAGGTGATGTAATCACCGAGAGGTAGGGGTGGAAGGGGAGATGGTATGAGGGTGTAAGGGAGTGCAGGAGGGAGCTTAGTTCATCACAAGACCGATAGGGCTCAGGTTGCACCATGGAAAATGTAATTGCTTGGCACATAACTTGCTGACACCATGTGGAGTTACATGGGATACTGTCCCAGTGATGCCATATTGGGTCATTTGGGCTTAAGGAGTTTAATTGTTAATATCTGTATATATATTTATTTGGGTGAATAATATGATAAACTTTAATTATAATTTTATCCTGACTGCATAACTATGCGGCTTATAATATTTATTCCATATACAAATTATTTTGTGAAGTTTATTGATAGGACATTAAACATATGTAACAAACCTGTTGTAATAATTATCCAGGAATACTGTGAGTAGCAGCGTTGTAGTGGTGGGAGAACACTACTGGCCGAACAAATATGAAACCACTGCCACAGAAAGAGCTAACGTCGCACAGGTAATATCATTTATTATAGTAAGCATCCTAAATGCATTAGTAACAATATCTATATAATTGTAAAGGGTAGTACTATAAATTACTGTTCTGAATATGTCAACCTGGTCAACAAAAGAAAAGTTCTTACAATGAGAGAAAGTTAAATGGTTTACAGTTCATGCATAATATTTCCTTCCAAAATGTTATCTATATTGTGAAATGGCAAGTTAGAAACAGAATATTCAGTATATACATGTATATATTTAGATGACAATTAATATCACTATTATCAAGAAAGTGGGTGAAAGACTGAAAGTGGAAATAGGTTAATTGAGATTGTTCGAAGCCTGTTAATTGCTGGAAGCCCTTTTTGCACCCAATACAATTGTTTAGCCAGAATAAAGGTAAAAGGACGGCACCGGTACTTAACAGGTTAATTGTTACAGGCGATTGTCCACCCGAAGTACGACAAGGATAGCCAGGACAACGACATAGCCCTGCTGAAGCTGTCTAAGCCTCTGGTGTTCAAGAGTGACAATAAAGTAGCACCTGTGTGTACCCCCACTGCCGGAAACCTCTACGACAACGTTATGGCCACCATCACTGGCTGGGGCACACTTGAATCAGGTGCACCAATAACTGGGCAGTGCTGGGTTTTACCTCAATATATGTATTTATTTCATAGTAACCTAGATAGACCTTCATCGAGCTAAAATAACACCCTCTAGATACAGCTTCAAATATATTTGTACATTTTACAGTAGAAAAATTTCCCGGCCAAAGGCCGGTTCCACCTGTAATCACAAGCTTGTTATTGTTCACCAGGAAAATATTGACACCTAAATGGCACGAAAGATCTATATATTGACAAAAACATGGGGCAAAAGGTCCTAAAATCGCCAAACTAATGGAACGAACGTTTGGCTGGGGCACTTAAATCAGATCCACTACTAACATTAAGGCCAGATTATCACTTAAGGGATTTTTCTGGATTCCCTTCTCCCTCATGTTTAGTTCCATGATTTTTTAAGATTTTTAAACGTTTGCCCCTTCATTTTGGATAATTTAAGACATTTCGACTAATTTCTGTCAACTTTAAGAACTTTCGTACCATTAAAGTATTGATTTTTACGTGGTGAGCGACAGCGAGCCTGCATTTTAAGAGCAATTGGCCTTCAGCCGGGACATTTTTTACCAAAACATTTACATTTTTCTTGAGGGTATTTCTTTAAACTTGATCAGGTCAGGTCAGGTGAAGGTATTGAGGGATGAGCCTTTACAACGGCACCTCGTTTCTACATTCTACTTTTTCCTTATTTTATGAAGAGTGTAGAGAGGGGAGAAGGTGTGTTGGAGAGAGAGGAAGCTGTTGGAGTGGCTTTGTTATGTGTGTTTAGTCTGTATACGTCGTCAGGATGTCCCCTGACTGGGTGCGAGCATGTGAAACATGCTAGGACGTACTACCACACCCACAAAATGTCCGCCGTGGCAGGGATTCAATCCTGGGTCTTGCAGATTCACACGTGAGCGTGCTCACCACTCGACCGCCGCGGTCGAAATCCTCCCATTAAATTTATATCAATCTATTGCCAGACATCTTTGCTCTTCTTTATAAGGGTGGCCATACACAAAATGCGCCCAAGGGGACTGTCCCCTGTGAGAAGGATAACCTGTGACAGGTTTAACATGTTTACAGGATTAACCAACCAACGTAGGGTCCATAGACTGCGAGGCCCTCTATGTACCTTTTTAGTAATATTTTCTATTGTGGCGTGAAACTAGTCAATCCACTAACCTGCTTCACCCTTAGGTAAGCAGCACAGATTTGTTCAAGGGTTTCTACCCTAGATGGGTTGCCGACCAAGGCTGATGAGTCCCAGCCACTCGATTAGGACTATTTCAAATAGGCTACTTTAATACCTTTTATATTCAAATTAAGAAGGACCAGTCACAATTAGATGACTCGTTTAGATGTATTTTAGGCACTTAGTGTTTTGAAATAATAGACTATCAAGTTGGTCACCTGATAGAAGGCCTAACCATTTCATACACTAGGCTAAGTATAGTTAGTTTGTTATTCCATAACAAGCACTACATTCCCCCTACTGCTGGTTAAGTTATAAGACCGGCCAGTTGTTGTTGTTGCTGTTCCACAGGCTGTCTGACCGAACAGCCCCAAGGTCACGAGCAAGGCCAAGGCCATAACCAAGCACCCCCAAAGAACCCTCCCTGCTTTACCACTAAGAAAGCCCAGGTGACCGAAGCCGCTCCCAGGTGAGGCGCTGAGGAGAGTGCGGAAATGCCCAAGACACCAAAGTCCCATCTAGGGCTCTGTGGCTCTCAACAATTATGAAGGGAAAGTTGAGGGGCAAAGGAACAATGTAACGTTTTGGCTCTGCCAACCTCGAGGTTCTCAGTAGGAAGGTCTACGGAAGAGACGCCACCACTTGAGATCTTGAAAATACATATGTAAAAGAAACAGTCAGAGTAAGCTATGGGTATGGCAGATAACACTCAACTCCCACTCTCATAGACCAGCCCATCACCACATGACTAGAACCCAGTCCTCTCAACATCAGCTAGGAAATGTCCTAGAAAGCCGCATTTGGCGAGGGGCTAGCTCCCCTATTTCAACCCCTTTTGTGGTTGGGCACCCGCCCAGGCCGGCCAGTTATGTCATTAACCAGTTATCAGTTGCATTAGCCCAACACATACTATATATTGCGATATTATCAATGTATTTAGGTCTACCTTAGTTCAAGAGTTGTGTTGATAGTGTTATCTATGACATGCCGGAGACTAACCAGGTTCTCATATTAACCAAATGTCCAATTACATAATGTGTCTAATGACCAAATGCGTGTAGTGATATTCACATTGATCTAGTAATTCGAGTAATACATCATTTCCTGAATGGATGACGATAGTAATTAGTATATCCTCAGCTTTTTAAAACCAGCTCCAAGATATCATAGAGTAGTCTGCACCTTAGCAAATACTGGGTACCATATAACGAGTATAATAATGTATTAAACTGTCTAAATCTTGCTATTGTTTAATACGCAAGACAGTGACAAACAACTAGTCAATATGAACAGAGTATAGTACTTAAAACAATATAACTTAATACAACAATAAGATCAATTTGCTATATAGACCCGCTAAACAACCGCTACTAACCATGTGTGGCTCAGTAACTCTAACAGTACACTATGTAACTAACTATTAACCACTTCCCATGGGTGCAGGAGGGCCCGATATTTTATGCCGAGGCCCTTCCTAACCCGGTGTGTTTGCTCTTACCATTTCGTCAGTTTCTACTCTACACATTTTGCTATGTATGCTATGTATGTAACAAGTTATATAGCAAAACACACATTATGATAATAAAGGTCTCGGATGGAGCTTGTGATATAACTGAGAATTTTCCCCATCAGGTGGTTCGCAGCCAACCTACCTCAACGAAGTGACTGTCCCCACCATGACTAACACCAAGTGCAACAACAAGTACGGTGGGGACATCACCGACAACATGATCTGTGCTGGATCCGATAATGGCGGCAAGGACTCCTGCCAGGTTGGTTGACCGATATTAAGGGGAGGCAGACTGTTTTTCTGGACCCCCTTCTCCCTAATGTTTAGGCCCACTAGTTTTGAAATTCTAAAATGTTCGGCTCATTACTTTGGCGATTTTAACACCTTTCGCCCGATTTCGTTGTCAATTTTAAGACCTTTCGTGCCATTTAGGTGTCGATTATTTCCTGGCGAGCGATAGGGAGCCTGCAATTATAAGAAAAACCGGCCTCCGGCCGGGCCATTTTTCTACCGAAAAATGTACACATTTATCTTGAAAGGGGGTCTAGGGGGTGTTTTTCTAAGCTTGATGGAGGTCTAGGGAGGAAACTAAAAAAATATATGAATACATTAATTAATAGACCAAACAAACGGCCTGCCTCCCCTTGACCCATTCAGTTTTATTTGTATATGTGGATGAGGGAGACAACAGGCAAAACTGCCTGTGTGTAGGTATATCATACATGTTTTATTTTCAATGTGAGTTAGGGAGGCAAATGGCAGAACTGCCTGTAGCGAGTGCCTCCCCCTGAATTAAAAGAGTGACAGGGCCAAAATTAACGAATGTCTGAGCCAAATTGTCTGGTCACACGGAGTTTGAAGCAATTTAAGTCATAGGATGAGATAAAGATGGACTCCGGGAGAGAGTTCAAGAGCTCAGCTGCTGAACTGAAGAAAGATTGGGAATATCGTTTCACCCTTGGATTGGAGATTTGCACCGAGTAGGGGTGGGATTGCGTTACATGACAAGTGCTATGTCCTCTAAGTAGAGGAGGTATTATACACTGAGAGAGCTCTGAGGAACACTGATTATTGCAATAGCGGTAGAAGGGCGAGAGCGATGCAAGATAAAGGGTTGATTTTTGTATTGTTGAAGTATAAGGGATAGTCCTCGGGGAGTTCTTGAAAAATTGGATCTTGGAAGCATTGAAAGCAACAAGATTTTTAATGCCACAATTAGAAATGGTTGTTAGATCAGAAGATAAGAGTTCAATGGCTTCATCACGTGAGTTTTTGAGTTATTGCTTGCTGGGGCGTTCTGAAAAACTAGTTGAATAGTGTAAGGTGGAGTCGTCAGCATATGAATGGATAAAACTGGAGGTACAGTTGAGAACTTTAAAGATTATTAGCTTTAGAATTGGAAAAAGGACAGAACCCTGAGTAACACAGGAGTTGACAGAATGAGGAAGTGAACGATGGCCGTCCGCAACCATAGCGATGGAATGGCCAGAAAAGAAATTGGAATTAAAGGCACAGATGGAGCGATTGAAACCGAAGGAAGGTGGGTTAGCAATTAGATATTTGTGCCAGGCTCTGTCGAAGGTCTTCGATATGTCTAGTGCAATACAAAAGGTTTCACCGAAGCCCCGAATGGAGGATGACCAAGAGATAGTATGATATGAAAGAAGATCACAAGTTCTAGGGCTGTAGTTTGTACACTGTTTCTTCTCTAAACCTTAAACAACCCTCTTGTGATAGCCAGAATCAAAGAAATAACCAACCAAATACTGAAAGGGTTCAAATATATATATACTGTATTGTTTTTCTTCTATATGAGTGAGGGAGACAGAAGGCAGAACTGCCTGTAGCGAGTGCCTCCCACAGAGTTGAAAGAGTGACAGGGCCAAAATCAAGGGAAGTTCGAGCCAAAATGCCTGGACACACGGAGTTTGAAGCAATTTAAGTCATAGGAAGGAGGAAAGACTGATTATGGGAGAGAGTTCCAGGTCTCAGCTGTTGAATAGAAGAAAGAGAGTTACATTTCACTCTTGGGTTGGTGAGTTGCACAAAGTAGGGGTGGGATTGTGTTGCAAGATTGGTACCACGTGCCCTACGTAGAGGAGGTGGTATACACTGGGAGAGCTCTGAGGAACACTGGTTATTGTAGTAGCGATAGAATAGCGAGAGATATGCAACATTGCGGAGAAGAGAGAGAGATTGCACAGAGTTGGTGAGTCGACGGGAGTTAATTACACGAAAGGCCTTCCTTTCTACTTTGTCTAGGAGAGCGGTGTGAGAGGATCCACCCAACACATGTGAACAATACTCAATACAAGGACGCAATGTGCCCCTGTACAGAGCAAGAAGCTGTGACGGGCTAAACAAAAACTTGAGGCGATTGAGCACACCCAGCTTCTGGGAGGCTGCCTTAGCAAGACAGGTAATATGGTCCTTCCAAGTGAGAGTAGAAGAAAAACAGACACCAAGAATATTGAGAGAAAATGAAGGATTGATTTTTGAATTGTTGAAAGATAAGGGATAGTCCTCTGGGAGATCCGGAGGGTAGATAGATGGATCAATTGGGTTTTCGAAGCATTAAAAGCAACACGGTTTTCTCTGCTCCAATTGAAAATTAAAGTTAGATCAGAAGATAAGAGCTGTTTGGCTTCATTACGTTTGTTTTTGAGAGCCTGCTGGCCGGGGCGTTCTGGAAAACTAATAATTGAGTAGTGTAAGATAGAGTAGTCTTCGTATGAATGGATGGGGCTGGAGGTAAAGTTGAGAAGATCATTTATGAAAATTAGAAAGAGAATGGGATATAGGACAGAGCCCTGAGGAACACCGGAGTTGATAGGATGAGGAAGTGAGCGATGGCCGTCCACAACTGCAGCTATGGAACGGCAGGAAAGAAAATTAGAGACAAAGGCACAGATGGAGGGATAGAAACCGAAGGAGGGTAGTTTAGAAATTAAAGAGTTGTGCCAGACTCTATCGAAGGCCTTCGATATGTCTAGCACAATAGAAAAGGTCTCACCGAAGTCCCAAAAGAAGGATGACCATGAGTTAGTAAGATATGAAAGAATATTACCATTAGAGCGACCCTTAACCCGTTCAGTACCAGCGACCACAAAGAGCCGTCAGTAGATAAATCATTCCCAGTCCCAGCGACGGTTGCCAGCCGTCAGTAATATACGATCCTTGTAACTGCCAGTATCAGTCAGTACCTGGTACCATGACGTTTGAGCACTGCTGTGAGACCTTGACAACACTTCTCAGCTTATAACCAAGCCCCCCAATGCTGGGAGAGGCAGTATTCCTCCATCTTTTGAGGTGGGAGGTTGTTATATCTTGCCTCTGAAGCCATTTTGGCTACATTGCTCTGGACTGAGGGGTACATTTATGATAGTACCCTATGGTACAGTAGGGATTAAGGAAGCCATACTGGCGATCTGAGAGTAGATTATGAGAAGATTAATGCTTAAGAAATTTGGAAGCAAGAATAGTTTTAAAAACTTTAGAGATACAAGAGATAAGAGCAATTGAACGATAGTTGGAGGGTTGAGAGCGGTCACCCTTCTTTGGGACAGGTTGAATGAGAGAAAACTTCCAGCAAAAAGGGAAGACGTTAGAGGAGAGACGAAAGTTTGTCTAGGCAGGGAGTAAGCACGGAAGCACAGTTTTTGATTACAACAGGAACAACACCGTCCGGACCGTACGCCTTCTTAGTATTAAGCCCAGAGAGGGTAGATAGTACATCTGTAGAAGAGATTATTATATTAGGCATAAGTAGGAGAGAGGGGGGTGGAGAACGAGGAATAGCACCGGAATCATGAAAGGTGGAGTTTCTAGAGAAAGTTTGAGCGTAGAGTTCGGCTTTGTCAGAGGAAGAAGTGATGATTGTGCCATCAAAGTGGGAAAGGGGAGGGAAAGACGAGGAAGAAAAATTATTGGAGAGGTTTTTGGCTAGATGCCAGAAAGCTTGGGAAGAGCTAGAATTGGATGCCCGAGAGGATTACCTCGGTAATACGTTCTGTTCCGCACTCTCCGTGGGTTCCCAGCCTCGGAGGCAAAAGTAATTCCATGGGAAATCAAAGAAGTACTGCCGAAGAGCCTCCCAGTTGGCAGCGCCAAAGTACCACAAGCTCCGCCGGTTGGGAGGATCGGGTGGCCGTATTGGAGAGATAGGACAGGTGACAGAGATGAGTTTATATAGATGTATATATATATATATATATATATATATATATATATATATATATATATATATATATATATATATATATATATATATATATATATATATATATACTGTATATATATATATATATATATATATATATATATATATTATATATATATATATATATATATATATATATATATATATATATATATAGGGGAGGTGTGGTGGAGTGGTCTTGCCACTGGCCTGGTAATCCAAAGGTCCCGGGTTCATATCCCGATGTATCAATGGGAAGATATTATTGGGATGGAATTTGTGCTGTACATAGTATCAGTGCATTACCACAAGCCCACCGAAACGTCAATAAAATACCCTCATTGTTCCCTGATTAAATAGCACTGTATGAATATTCCCATATTCAAAATATGCTATAGGGGTGCAATGCCTGGTGAGTTATCTGCTCAACAGGTGGCGTTGTGTGTGTGTAAGTGTGAGAGTCCGAGTGTAGGGGGTTAGACAGTGAAGCACGGGAACGAGGTGACTTCAGAGATGGGGTCGTTTCGGGCCATGAGTGAGCACCGTGCCTCATATGAAGGCAAGATGGCAGGTGCTCGTTGTACTCTACGTGCTTCACATGTCTCACTCCCTAGACTGGAACAAGACCTCACAGGCTTCACTGATCATTGTAAAGCGGTGAATGTTAAGGCTCTCAGCCTATACCCGAGAGGAAGTAAGTTGGAATATAGAAAAACAAAAATAAAATAAAAAAAAATATATGTACAGTATATATATATATATATATATATATATATTCTAGCTCTTTTCCTCACTATGCTCATTACTGAAGGATTGCTCGCTGTTGTAGTATATTTGCAGTCAGTCAGTCAGTAGCCAACCCTTACTCCCACAAGGGGTAGGGAGGATCAGCAAGAGACACTAGAAAGGAATAATAGGTAACAAGAGAAGAACACATGTCACAGTATTTTAGCAGTATTCTGATCAATTAACTTGGGGAGATTTTAAACACCAATCGAGCCGGGCAATACCCAGTGGAGGCCATTTACGCATGTAATAAGAAGTTGCTGGAACCCAGTTTCATTTATCTGGCTTCCCTTATTGTCTCTGTTTATGTCTCACCTACACAAAAAGTAATCCAGCTGGCACTTATAAACACCTCTTCCTCCTATTCATTTCACTACACTAAACAAGCACAACACACTTCTTTCCAATACACCAAAACACATAATATAGCAACTATCACTCTTTCAACTTTGGGGGATTCACCTGTTATTGACAGATTTGCCTTTTATCTCCTTCATACACATATCAAAATAAGACATTTTGTCTCCGATTTGGAAAGAACTTGTGGGAATAAGAAGGTGAGTTGAGAATGTTATAACAAATGTTGGTTTATCCTCCAGGGTGACTCAGGAGGACCCATGGTGACCTCAGACGATGAAGGTAACATGGTCCAGATTGGTATTGTGTCTTGGGGCTACGGCTGTGCTGATGCCAGGTATCCAGGAGTCTACGCCAGGGTCACACGTAAGTCACACTCAAACATTCACTCCATAATATACTGTGGATCTAGTATAGCTCACAAATATACGTCGGCTACTTAATGTTTTATGCACCCAGCCGGACGGTGGCTCGAGTCCGGCTGGGAGTATAATATATATATATATTTGATATGCGTTGAAAATATCTTTGATTCTGTTTTCCAACTTTTTTAGTTTTATATTGACTAATAAATAACATTTAGGCCAAACAAACGAAAATGATAGATACAGAAACACCACCTACAGGAGGTATTTGCTCATCTCATTAACATCCAAGCCAGTATCAAGACGACAACGTTTAAACTGAGTATAATGTCCTCCATTACTTAACCTATTTTAGATCAGTCAACCTCATTATAATTAGTCTCTTTAAAAGTGTTTTAGGAAAGAGGTGGTCAGATGGAGAGAATGTGGTTTGTGCTTCAAGGCCCCTTACCTCTTTAGTAGCAATAGACACGTGCAGAGAAGAGAAGACACAAACCAATAATCCGACCAAGGCCCACCAGTCATATAAAAGCATTACTATATTACATGTTGATATTAGATAAATTAATTGTACCAATATAGCGTTTTAAATTAGCACAACAGTCAATTGTATCTCATTTCAAGCCACTTATAACATGATTCAAACGAAAAATCAGCTGCCTATGCCTGAAGCAACCCCCTATCAACCATGTCTTTGTTGTTACAGAGTACTTGGATTGGATCCAGGGGTACACCAAGGGCTCGAAAACCTGTCCTCCCCCCACCTCTGCCGGACGCTAAGGACCAACCAACTGCTGCCCGACATCAATGATTTACGAACTCGACAACACATTCTATTTGGACAACTATCGACACTATTATTAAACTCGTTATTATGTGGCAAACAATACTATAGCATGATAAATAAAATATTAATAAACTACAATTATTTACCTCAACTCCTATTACTATAAACACATGCATTCATAAATATTAGTTATGACAGTGTAGTTATTTTTCTAGCAGTCTCCAGATCTGTTAATATATTTGAATGTATGTGTAATGTGACTAAACATATTAATAACATTGTCACGTTTATTATATCTCTATCATATGTTTATTAGCTTCATGACCAAACACGGTCAAAGAATGTCCAAGTTCTCTTCTGTGCTTAATTATCACAACCCTTTTTCAATAGCTTTAGCCTAGTGTAGGTATCAAATTTTGATAGTGTGTGAAGGTTACTAACATAATAGCACCAATATGTGTAAAAGCAAAGAAATTCACGTCAATGTCACACACAAATAAGACATACTAATGTTAAACAAATGTGATCATATTATCAATAAACCTGTTCTTATCCCTTTTAGACACCACACAAAGTTCCAGTTAAATATATTCTCGCAGCTTTTAGATTGTTTTGGTTAGCTTAGAAAGAAAATTTCATAAATAAAAGGTTATCGGATAGAGGTTTTATTCAAAAATTTGTTGTGGTCCATTTTATATTGATAGGAATAAATGGGAAACAATTGTTCACCTCTAGAAAATACAGTTCTTGAAGGACTTTGGCGACTTCCAAACGTCCTTTGCTGTGTTCGGACATTTTGACCGTGTCGACTTTTCCACGCTCTGCCACACAAATACATCACAGGACAAGCACAAAATATTACTCTTCTAATCTACATGTTGCTTCACACCTATAGTCTCTTTCTTTCCAGCTGACGTTAAATTGGCATGTCCATCTCTTTATTACTCGGCTATTACGTAGATTGTATGGCAAATTATTTTGTTAAATATATAACTTGGCACGATTATGACACGGAGATAGAGCAGTTTTCAATTTGTCCATTAACTATCGATAAATCAGCAGCAAAGGGATTCAATTTACCGTCACCTGGAAATATACAGACAGTGTGAAAGCAACCAAAGGGATGCAACCATGGCAACAGCAGTACTAGATGTGAATATGGAGACATTGAGAGCGATCCGGACGGTCCTATGATGATGGCCGGAAACGACGATGGATACACTACTACCAAAAGGAAGTAACCATGGTAACGGTAGAACTAGACGTGAATGTGGAGACAGTGAGAGCGATCCGGATAATGACCGGTGGCGACAATGGATATAGGAACTAATACATGGAAGATAAAAACAGAATAACTAGATCACAGGTATTGAATCCTCTGATAGTGATAGTTAGCCAATCTCTATGGAAAAGAAGGTGAAATCAGTGGGCAAGGAAGAGGCTCACCAACATATCATAACAGATGGGAACAGCCCAGCAAAGGCAGACAAACTGGGAACAGCACAGGAGAGCCAATTAGCGGCAGCAGCACTTCAGTGGAACAGCAAACAGGACAAGGTGAAAGGGAAAGACTGTACTTCCCAAATTCCTGTGGAATGACTCAGTCTAAGAAGAGGCTCTGGGCTGCAACACTGGCACATCAGAAAAAAGACTTTGAGGTTGTACTTAAGGGGGGATGGGCCGGTTTCCTGGACCACTTTCTCCCTCATGTTTAGGCCCATTAGTTTTGAGATGTTAAGATGTTTGCCCCATTAGTTAGTAGATTTTAAGACCTTTCGCCCCATTTCATCGTCAATATTTAGACCTTTCGTGCTATTTAGGTGTCGATTTTTTCCCTGGCGAACGATAGTGCGCCTGTAATGTTGGAAGAACCAGCCTTCGGCCAGGAAATTTTTCTACCTAAAAATGTACAAATTAATCTAGGAGGATCTAGTGGATGTTTTTTTTTAAAACTTCATGGAGGTCTAGGGAGGAAACTCGAAATATTATGAATACATGCAAAAATCGCCCAAAAACTGAACCATCTCTCCTTAAGGAAGGTGTTAACAACCCCTATCTAACTGTCAATAGTGGAGCAATGGATATATCTTTCGAAGGTAGGGTTTGAGGAATAGTTATGGAAGAACCTCAAGAACGAGAAAAGCATACCAAGGTGTTCATAGCCCTATATGATAGTGAACTTGACCTTGATTTAGTTCTTTACAATGAATGTGTTGTGTAGACAAAAAGACATACGATTGAAAGGCTGAACATGGTGGCTTTAATTCTCCCTCCCAACATATGCTCGCAGTTACCGCCTGACACAAGTGGTTTTGTGCAGTAAGCGACCTGGGCCTGTTAACCCGGGAACTGCAGGGAGACTCTTAAGAGTTCCCCCGGCGGACTGCGGGGAGACTCTTAAGAGTGAGTGAGAAAAAAAAATCAACTTTTGACATCGAAAAAAAAAAAAAAAAAAAAAAAAAAAAAATGTTTTGGCCCCTGGGCCATGCAAAATCTCAGTCCTCTACCTCCCCTCCTTCCCCACTTTCCTCCTCTCCTTCAGTTATCACCTATTTTCCCTGTTATTCCCTTATTCTGAGGTATATTTTCGTGCTAACATTAGCGAGTTGCAAGCAGGGTGTTGTCATCACTGATGGCAAGCGAGTGCAAGAGAGAGAGAGAGAGTATCGATCGACTGTGTCTCAGTGGCCTTGGGGGAAATTGGCGGGAAAGCAGCTTGCCTCACCCATACATTATACAACTCGCGGGCTATATCTCCGATTTTGACCATCCAAACGCTGTTTTCACTCGTTTTATTGTTGTTTCAGGTTAATACCTTTATAATCAACCCATAATAGGTGCATATGGATAAGTATTAATGCTATTAATGGCACAATGAATATTTTAGTGACGGAAACACCTCAAATACGTCAGCACAGGGGGACGTTTCCAATTACCCCCATGCGCACTTCAGAGGTTAAAGTACGATATCGATATCCCGTAATTCTTCACCTCCCTCTCCTTACTTAATTCTTTATTATAAGCGCAATATCGTAATTTCAGTAGCCGACACAAATCACAGACATGGCATATAGATGTTTATTATATTTTAAAGTAATTCATAGTCATAGATAACACATTATTTATGAAAAAGAAGAAGGCATTTTCGCGGATTTTTGTTATAATAATTAATCAGCCTTATAATAACTATGTTTTTATTCATTTTTAGCTGTATGTGGAAATTCTTACGACTGCCATATTATATAAGCACTTGGTGTAGTCATCCACTATATAATAAAACATGCATAATCATAAGAAACGTAACAACCTGTGCATATCCTAGGTGTTGAGAATTGTTTTGATGTCGACAGTCGTAGTTCTAGCGGTAGCTCAGACTGTCCACTAAAGGTCTCAGTGAAACCTTGGTAGGGTCTATTTAAGGTTATGGAAACATAGAAATACAGCAAATAGAGGCAACACTGGAGGGGAGGCTAACATATACTGTATATATATATATATCAGCTGAAAGTGGAAGTGCCAAGTGTCAGAAGAGCCTTGGATCTTAAGAGTCTAATTGCCTTTCAATACAAAGAACCCTTTAACTCCTTCAGACATATAATGTTCCAATAAGTCCGAGGAGGCGGGAGCCCCGGGATCATTGCCACTGCCTCGCACTACACTCACAACAACACTGCGGCCGTTAGAATTATCGGAGGAGGCTGAGGTTGCCACCAACGGTTTTATCGTAAGCTAACTTATCGGACTTACTGAGCTCATATGACGCAAAATCGCGTCATAAACTTATTGGAGAGGCATGGAGATAAGTCCATATGACGCGATCGCGTCATGAGTTTTTGGTTATAAGTTCCATATGACGCGATCGCGTCATATATGACGCGATCGCGTCATATATGTTGCAAGGAGTTAAGAGTCTCCTGGCCGTTCCTGGGTTAAGAAGAAAAAGTGCTGAAAGACCGATAACCTGTGGCGAGGCTTATCGAAAAATTCGAAACACAGTGACGCTTAGCATTAGAAAGGCTAAAGATGAATATTATAAAAACAAATTGATCGAACATTCTGGTAACCCTAAAAAAACTTGGAATGTCATTAATAATGCTCTGCATAGACATAATAACTCCAAACTTAGTAACTCCTTTATTGTGAATAATACTGAAATTACGAACCCTGATGCTATTGCCAGAAGTTTTAATTCATATTTTATTAATGTAGGTAAAGAACTAGCGGAAAAAACGGACAAAACTGAAATACATTTTAGTCATTATCTACCACACAGAAGGAGAGAAATACTTATCCTGTCCCCCGTTACAGAAACTGAACTAACAAATGTAATTCGTAACTTTCATAATTCTTCCCCAGGCTATGACAATATTCCTATTAGTTTAATTAAAGAAATTGCCCCAATATTGTCAACAGTATTGTTGCATCTTTGTAATTCTTCCTTCTCAAGCGGTATATTCCCTGACAATCTAAAGATCGCCAAAGTTACACCTCTATATAAAGCAGGAGACAAAAGAGAACTAAAAAATCACCGACCTGTGTCAATACTCCCAGCTATCAGCAAAATACTAGAAAAACTAATGTAAGGTAGACTTTCCACCGTTTGTGAAACAAACCACATTTTAACATCCCAGTATGGATTTAGAAGAGGTAAATCTACGGAGTCTGCCCTGCTTTCTTTTACTAATGACATATTACATTCCTTTGATAAAGGACACTTCACAACAGCTGCATTCCTCGACCTGTCAAAGGCATTTGACACCGTTGATCATTGCATTTTGTTGGACAAATTAGAACACTATGGCATCCGAGACACAGCAAACGCCTGGATTAAATCATATCTTACTAACCGGAAACATTTTTTTCAATATAATGACCGCTCATCAGAGACTCAAACTATTTTGTATGGAGTACCCCAGGGATCCATACTGGGACCATTGCTCTTTCTCATATACATTAATGACCTTGTAAATTGTAGTAAGAAATTGAAATTTGTCCTGTTTGCGAATGACAGTACTGTCTATGTAAATCACCATGACCTTCGCTTCCTGATCCATACTATGAATAATGAACTAATTAACGTATACAATTGGATATCTAGCAACAAATTAACTCTAAATATTGATAAAAGCAACTGCATAATTTTTCACAGAAACAAAAGTATTCCAGTAAACCTAGAACCATTAAAAATTAAAGATTCTGTTTTAAAACTAGTCGAAACAACAACATTTCTTGGGATAACGGTTGATAAACGATTGGCTTGGAATCAACATATTCACAATGTAAAACAAAAAATGAATAAACAATGCGGTATACTTTACCTGACTCGAAATGTATTTAATACTAACGCTTTATTGAACATTTATTACTCCCTGATATATCCGCATATATTTAACTGCCATACGGTATGGGGAAACGCAAATAAAACAAAAATGAAACCATTAGTAATCGTTCAAAAACGGGTAATTAGAACAATGACATATAAATCAAAATATGCTCACACAAATTATTGATTTCATGATCTAAGACTTTTAAAATTAAGTGACATAAACATTTATTGCAATTCTCTGTTTGTTTTTAAATCGGTAAATATTTTTTCTGTATTTGAGTGTCCATCTGTATGAATGAATTGTCTTTGAAAGGAAAACTAAATATAATAGTATTATGTATATACTATAAATATTTGTTTGTTAGGAGTGCGTAAATAATTATTATGTGGATGCAAGAGATGACTGTGAATATGGTATATAAGATGTAAACTTATGAATGAATGAAGGTATAAAAATGTGGAAAAAATGGGTGTATGATTAAATAAAATAATTGCCATTTGTATATGCGGTCGGCGCGTGTAGTCAGCGGAGTCTCGGAAATTGTATTTATGCAATTATATTTTATTAGATTGCTGTAGGAAACCGTATCATTGATATGTTTCTTGATTTATCCCTTTTCCGTTTTACCCATTGCAAATTTAATTATACATTTAACTCTCAAGCCTCTAATAAACCTAAGCAATATACCGAAACTCTGCTGATTGAGCGAATTGACTGCTTGATAGTAATTATTGTGTATGATTATATTTGGTATAATTATGTTTGTATGTATGTGAGTATGTATATGTATCTGTATGATACATAGTATGAGTATGTATATGAATGTAAAGGTTGAAACAAAGTATATAAATGTGTATATAATATATCACTATTATGAAATTGCCAGGAATACTGTTTAAATTTTCTAATGTCAAATAATGGGACTATCCTATTATTCGGGTTTAACTAATTCAGGTGTCTTTATAAGAGAGGCAACTCTCAATAAGGCACAGCCAATGATGTACTGTACTAAGATAATATTACTTTGTATTATAATGTTCTTGGGCTCAATATACTATTTACATTTCAATTTCAATTTCAATTTAAGGGGAGATTTTAACTTAAGGGATTTTTTCGAACGTCTATGTCGCTCATGATCAGCTCCGTTACTTTGACGATTTCAAGACATTTCGCCAAATTTCCGTCAATTTTAAGACCTTTCGAGCCATTTAGGTATTGATTTTGTCCTAGCGAGCGAAAGCGAGCCTGTAATTTAGGAAGAATCGGCCTTCAGCTGGGACATTTTTCTACCAAAAAATGTACAAATATATATCAAAGAGGGGTCTTTTTAAAGCTTGATGGGGGTCTAAGAAGCTCCTGATTTCTCCCGTTAGAACAATCCACACAAATTCTTGTTTCTAGCGTAAAGCCGGTGTCACACGAGCGCATTTTCGAGCAATTTTTACGGGCAATTATGGTCTGTAAGCTTAAAAAATACACTGTATCAGAATTCAGCCGCCAAACTAACCTACCTTCAGTCTACTTGCTGATACTTGTGTGAAAATGTCCCGAAATAATACGAGAAAAAACTTGCTCCTGAAAAATTGACGGAAAAAGTGCTCGTGTGACAGCGGCTTAACAATGCTTACCACTGATTTACTTAAGCTATTAGATATAGCCATAAGGCAATCGGTAGATATTACTTCTATATATAATTTAAAATATGATATTATATTAGGCAGGTACAATTGGAAAAATGCAATGTTTTTGAACTGGAATGACCATGAGAAGTAATTTAAGAACATTTACATGAAACTGCGTTGGTTCGGCCATGTCATCACGTCCAAAGATATAATAGGGACGGAAATGCAACGTGTCAAATTGTGTATAATATGACAATAGTGATTACAATGAAGGGACAGAGTTTTATAACTTGCTTTGCATGTTCTCTCGTTTGCCAGCCTGCTATTATAAGTACCATGTATGTAAGTATTACAATATCTCGTCATAAATGAATATGAGTACAAGTAGCAAGAATACAACTGCATTTAAATAATATAATTAAGTATATTTTCATTAATAAGAACACTTAACAATCATGACAAATACAAATAACAATCATATTATCATGAAGATGGTGTCACACGAGAGTATTTTCCGGCAATTTTCTATGAGCAAGTTTTTTATCGCGTTATTTTGAGGCTCTTTCGAATTAGAAGCGCTACACACAAGCTTCTTGTGGTGACCACCAGTCGGAAAATTGTCGCATTGTCGCATGACCCTAGGACAAGTGGTAATTTACTTGGCAACTCAACATTATAATAAGCTTCGTTTAAAAGACACTCCATTCACAAATGGTATTTTTTTGGTAGTAACTGTTATGCCCTGATTTTATACAGGATTAACGATTGCTTGGGTGAGTTCTACAACACTGGAATATCAGGTTTCATATACATACATACAAGGAATCAACAGAACACATAAATATAATTTCGGAATGTGGTTTGTAATACAGCTTTATTGAATTAACACACTCGCCGGTATAGAAAAAGAATGAATTCACTGTGGAAAACATAGGTACGAGCAATAGATTCAGTATCAAGCTTGGTCTTGTTATTCTCCTAGCACAATCGTGGAGCTGGATGGAGCGTGCACTGCCACTTTCAACACTCGGGTATTATTCTTCTGAGATAAGGACAAGATACAAGATGAGAAGAAAGTCACTTATTAGGGCACTGGTTAAGTTCTCATAGCATCTAGTAAGGTTCGTTGATTATGCCTAAGTCTTAGTTATTTTATTTAGATGTTGGGCTAACGTCAGGTTTCAACTTCACAAGATCTGGTAGAGTAGATAGACAACTAGAATTGTATACTTTTTTACTGTTAATGCATGTGTTGGAAATTCGTCACTGAGATTAGTTCGCTTTACGACCTATCCCGCAAGCTTCTTGGGATCTCAGAATATCTATACCATAATATCCAATGTAGGAAACACTCGTTAAGTGGCTGAGGGTAAATATTGTTGCGGTAATTATCTCGTAATAACTTTTACTGGTACGAATTCTCGGGCAATGAACAGGGAACTCTAAGGATTGAACTTGAAACACTCGTCGCGGTTAGCAAATAACTTCAAGGTGAGCATGGGCAAATACAACGATCTGGAGATACAGTATCTCCGCACTGATACAATGATAGTTAATCGGGCACTGTTGAGTTATCTTCTTAGAATCTCGATCTGATGTCGAGGGCTTCTCGGCTGTTCCGGGGTCGTCCAGTGGGTCCAGTTGTGTGGAGAAGTTACAGATGGGCCATCAACCGTTGATGAAGTTCCGTTAAGGTACTCTCGGGGCTAGGATTATTAATGTTATGCTTCAGGCTGAGGCCGGACTACATTCCATCGAACTAACGTAAGGAGGGCCTACTCAAGGGCTCTTCTTAACTGTCTCTAATCCATATGAGAGGTTCATAGAACTCAGGCGGTTTTACCCATTTTGTCACAAACTCTGTGGGGTGCCACAGACGGAATGTGCCAAGGATGTATTCTTGCTAAGCGCTCCTAAGAGTGTCTCGCATAGACCCTTCTAACACAAAAGTCTTTATTTCCTAGATCCCTGTGAGTTAAGTACAAGTTGGATGTCTAAAATAATAAAGTATTGAAAGGTAGGGATGCCTTCGTCTTTCAATAATTCTATTAGGTTAGGTTAGACACTAATATAAATAACTATATTAAATTCTGGGTGGCCAGAAATAATCAGTTATTAATATGTATTTTGTTTTTGTGTTGTACTCTATATAAATGGTTATAAAACTCAAGTGGAAGAGGCGATACCAACAATGAGTTCTTAATCACTTATTTGGAGTAGATATATGTATTAGTAAGAGGTCTCTATATTAACCGGTGGGTTGCCACGATTAATAAAAATCCAAAAAAATATCTATATCAATGTCACTGATTTTAAACTCAGACTCCGGGGTGCCGCTCGTCTATAGGTAATCTTGAGTGGTGAGTTAAAATAGTCTTCAGTCAGAGAGCGGGTTGCCGTTCATCAGAAGCGATATTTGCACTTACCCAGCTCTTCTCCTCTCAGCGTTTGTATAGCAGGGCTGCCCGGTGTTGCCTGGCCTGGTGGTTGATGGGTTTCTTATTCTGGGGTGTTCAGTGAGGTGGCAGGGGAGTTTCTGCTTTCTAGGAGGAGCCTTACGAGGGGGCTTACTTCAGGGAGTGAAGAGGAGGTGAGTGCACAATTTTTTGGGCTGGGGCTAACAGGCTCTTCAAGTTGGCAAGATGGTGGAGGTGTGGGGAATGCTGGAGTCGGGATGTTGCCTTTGCTGGGGATGGTCCTTTTAGCCCTGGGGGGGGGTGGCTGGGTATGGGGTTGCTGTGGAGTCACTGTCCGGGTAATTGGCTCCTCATTTCCGGTGCCCTGGATTAGATAACAGTGTTAGTCTATACACCGGACATATAAGAACAAGTTTTGGAAAGGACGTTGGCAAGAGGCCCCTTTGTTGGTTGTTGTTCGTGGAGGCTGGGGGCGGAGTACCTCGCCTCGTGGAGGCCAGGTGGCTAATTGTCCGACTTTTATAAGTAAGTTACTTTTTAAGGAAGGAATTGAGTGGGGGGGGGAGTGTATAGCCCTCCCGTTACCTGTAGTCCCTGAGTAATGAAGTGACAAGTAATGAAATACACTCAGACGCAACCGCACGTGTGTATATGGGGTTGCTAACCAGAGTTCCTCTGGTGGTCATTTATGTCGGGGTCGAGGGGGCGCGGACCAGGTGGAAGTCCCTCCGTGACCTGACACGGCTCGGCGGCCTGGCCTTCGAGTTAATTGGTTTGTTGTGGTCAGCCACATTTGGTTCAGGCTGGAAAACACTAAAACAGGAATATATTGGCAAGGCGAGAGAGAGAGAGAGAGAATATATATATATATATAGACATAGATAATGATCCAAGAGAAGGCAGGACATGTGTAATCAGGGTGGTAGTGCAGTTATCATTATATCACATGGATCGACTCTGGTAGTCACGTACCTGACACAAACACAACACAAGGAATTGTCGCTTCGTCGTGTGGGTGAGGTCATGTTCTAAGTCTGGCACAGCTTATACCTCGCTTGGAGCAATGTGAATTGTGTACTAGAGGGTGCTGGATGACGAGATGTGTAGAAGGGGGGGGGGGGGGGCCGGGGGGGGGGGGTGAAAAAGATTGGAAAAGAAAACATGCACAATGGGTTACGTAATTCAATGGTTCGTAGAACATACCACGTGAGGTTATGAATAGGTGTTGGTTAGAAGGGGTAACCAACAAATACTTTAGGTTAGTGTTAGTGGGTTAGTCAGCATCATGGGGTTAGTATGTTAACAAGGGAAACAACAATAACATCATATGGGCCCCCAGTGGGTTGCGGGGTAGCCCAGGGTAATTGCATAATCCAATCTCGGAATTAATCTTCGGGATTTGCTAGGTTAATGTTAAGGGGTTAGTATATTACGAAAGGAGACAACAATAAAGATCATATGGGCACCCAGTGAGTTACGGGGTGGCCTAGGGTAATGGCACCATTTGATCTCGAAAGTACTCTTCAGGATTGGTTAGACTAATCTTAGGGGGTTGGTATATTACGAAAGGAAAACAACAATAAAATCATATGGGCCCCAGTGAGTTATGGGGCGGCCTAGGGTAATTGCATAATCCAATATCGGAATTATTCCTTGGTTTTGGTTGGTTGATGTGAGCAGGTTGATACTAGACGGGTTGGGAATATACGACCTTTGAGAAGGGTTGGGAATATACAACCTTGGGGGGGTTTGGAGGTTGAAGTCCGTGGTCGGCCATCTTGGGGTGGGTTGTCCCCGCGGTTTGTTGAGGGGTTAATCCTCCGGGACTGGGCAAGGTGACCTTGGTTCGGGGATTGTCGCGGAGGTGAGGGGCCGCACGCTCTACTGCTATCTTGGGTGAGTGTCTGTGTGTCTTTCTCGACCAGGTTTCTCCGTGTTGTTTCTTTGTTGTTGTGTGGGTGTCTCTGTTGTCTGTCTGTTTCTCCTCGTCCTTCTTCACTCTTCTCCGTCTGTTCGTGTCTATGTGGGTGGTTGAAGGTTGTCGTCTGCGGTTGGCCATTTTGTGGTGGGTTGTCTCTGCCGGTTGATGAGGTGGTAGTCTTCTTGGGCTGGGGGCGGTGGCCTTGGCTTGGGGATTATCGCGGAGGGGCGGGGTCGTTCGCTCTTCCTCCTTCTTGGGTGAGTGTCCGTGTGTCTCTTCTGGCCATGCCTCTCTGTGTTTCTTTTGTGTTGGTTTGGGGGAGGGGTACTGGCATCTTTCTGTTTCTCCTGGTTGTCTCTGGTTATAGAGATTATTCTGAACTTCTTATACCTAACTTCGGTAAACCAGTTGTTATTCGACGTGATTCTATTCCTCGTGCTCGTGGAATGAGCTTGTATATTAGATCTGGGTATAATGCTCAGCACTTAACTAAGCATATTTGTAAATGCCATGAGATGCAGTTAGTTAAAGTTTCCAGCAAGTATCATAATCATTACATTTTTAGCCTGTACAGAAATCCTGATGTTAACAATGACATATATGACTGCCTTTTAACAGCCATGGCTGTAGATGTCTGTAGATGTCAAATCATCTTTTATTTTTGTTGGTGATGTCAATGCGCATCATCAAGAGTGGTTGAACTCGGTCTCTCCAACTAATAGAAATGGTCATGCTGCATTGGATTTTGCAAACTTATCTGGTTGTGAACAGCTAATCCAAGAACCTATTCATATGTCTGGAAATTGTCTTGATCTAGTACTAACAGACATTCCTGGCGTTGTAGAAACCTCCGTTCTTGTACCTGTTGGCACTTCCGACCACAATGCCATCATGTGTAAAATTAATCTTGATTTTTCTGTTCCTGATATTACTCTCTCACGTAAAGTCTACCTTAAATCCCGGGTTAACTGTGACAACGTTTGTAATGATGTTTGTAATATTGAGTGGAATCACATACTAAGATCTCATGACCCGGTTTCAGCTCTCAACAATTCCTTTCTTGGTATCCTTCGCAAAAGAGTTCCATCAAAGACAATTAAGTCTCGTATCAGGGATAAAACATGGTTTAATGATGACTGCAAGCGTGCATTTGATGACAAACAGGCTGCATATCGTCTATGGAGGCGTAATCAAACCCCCTTGCATTGGGAAAATTATGTTTTTAAAAGGGCAGCTGCACAGAGAGTTTATGATGGTGCTGAGAGGGATTATAACTCCCATCTTCAGGATGTTCTGGAAGGAGCTACACAGCCTCATAAATGGTGGTCCGCTTTGAAATCCTCTTTATTTGGAATAGATTCCTCCATGCCTCCTCTTTGTGATTCTGATGGCTCCATCTCTTTTTATCCATTATCGAAGGCCAATATTCTATCTAATATTTTTATTAATAAGCAGAGTAATCAGGAATTGTCTTTGCCATTGACATGTTTCCCTAGACCCAACCTCAATTCAATGGCATTCAAATCAGCTGAACTGAAAAGGTACTTGCTGGATCTTGACACCTATGGTGGCACAGACCCGGATGGGTTTTTCCCTCTCTTTTTTAAAAAGGTTGCAGTGGTCTTGGCACCTAAATTGGCAGTGGTGTTTAGGTTGCTTTTGTAATCAGGTAGTTTTCCTCTTTGCTGGCGTAAGGCTATTATCACTCCTATTCCAAAGGGAAATACTGCCTCATCATCTCCTAATGACTATCGCCCTATCTCCATTACACCTATCCTATCCAAGCTCTATGAGAGGCTTTTGTCCAGATGCCTTTCCTCTTATTGTATTAGTCATAATTTTATACCAAACTCACAGTTTGGTTTTCGTAAGGGACTGGGTACATGTGATGCACTTCTGACACTCACCCATGACTTGCAATCTTCATTGGACCAGGGACATGAGTCTCGCGTCGTGGCTATTGACTTTAGTTCTGCTTTTGATTTAGTCAACCATAAAGCACTTTAAGTTACAGCTCATTGGTATTGGTGGCAATTTTTTAAGGATCTTTGAAGATTTTTTAACGAAAAGATCTCAGTCTGTGGTCATTGATGGGTGTCATTCCCTTTCTGTTACTGTTGTTTCTGGTGTTCCACAAGGCAGTGTCCTTGGGCCTTTGCTTTTTATAATTTTTACTGCTGACCTGTGTTCCGAGCTTGAAAATAAACTAATCTCCTATGCTGATGATACAACTTTATATGCGTCAATTGCATCACCAATAGAACGACACGTAATTGCTACTGCTCTGAATAGGGATTTAGCCAAAATTACATCATGGTGTGAACTTTGGGGCATGAAACTTAATGCTAGTAAAACACACTCCATTATCATCAGCAGATCTCGTACCTTGGATCCTCCCCATCCTTATCTACAAGTTTCTGGCGAGCAAATTGAGAATGTGGATACTCTGCGTTTGTTAGGAGTTACTCTTGATCCCAAACTTACTTTTGAAAAGCATATTCGTTCTTTCTCCTCTTCCATTTACCAAAAAATTGGTCTGCTTCGCAAGGTTTATAAAACATTTGCTTGTGATGCCACAGTTATCAAGTCTTTTTATGCTTTTATTTGTTATTCGAGTACTGCTCACCTGTCTGGTTGTCAGCAGCTGACTGCCATCTCAAGTTGCTTGACAGATCGCTAAATTCCATCAGTTTTATTCTACCTAATTTGTCTCTTGATCTGTGTCATCGACGTAAAGTTGGTGCCCTTAGTCTTTTATTTAAAGTTTTTAACAACCCTCAGCATCCCTTACATGGGGTTCTGCCTGGGCCCTATGTCCGGGCTCGTGCAACTAGATTCACAAGCAATCTTAATTATCTTGCCATGAGCCGTGTTAATTTTTCTACTACACAGTTTTCATGGTGTTTTGTTCCGGCCATGGTTGACTTGTGGAATAAGTTGCCAAATGAGCTAGTCAATTCAGCTAATATCTCCATTTTTAAGTCTAGAGTTAATGCTTTTTTGCAGCATTAATTCTAATTTTTAAACTTATTTTATTCTATTTTATTGTATTATATTTAAGCTTGATATCCTCCACTGCATAATATGTTATCTGTGTTTAATATGTGTATATGTACAGTACAGTATACAGTGTATGTTTTTATTTTTTCCTAAGTTGCCATAGTCTCTCTCCAGTGCCTCCGGGTGTTTTGTGTGGATTGATCTTGATGGTGTTTCTGCACCCTGGTTGGAGACTTCGGCATCTCATATAATAATAATAATAATCCTGTATTTCACTTCCCTCTCCTTCGTGATAGGCACGTCCTCGGGCCTCAAGGGTGAATGTAAGCGAGTTGTTGTGGTGGATGGTCATGGGCTGGGTATGTAGGAAGTCCCACCATTCGGTGGATCGTTTGTCTGGCATTTTGATTGGATCGATGGTGACCAGGAGGCTTGTTTCTGTTGTGTTGATGAGGTTTGTGGTTATTGCTTCGTGGGTGTGTCGGATTCTGGCCAGGTGTCCTGTATCCGTGGAGACTTTGATTCTCTTGATGACATGGTTGCTGAGGGACAAGATTTGTTGGAGCGGTAGACAGTTGTGGTGGTGGTGGACGTAGCCAGGCAAGTGTCGGTCTGGCCTGGTGGTGGTGGTAGATCATTTGTTGGTGCGGACGTAGGTGTAGTGGGGATTAACGGTGAGGGGGGGATTAAGCGCAGGTGTATGGCCGGAGGGTCGGTGGGGCAGGTGATTCCGGCTATTCTACATGGACGTGTTTTGGTTGGGTGTTTTGTTTGTTTTGTGGGGGGTGTTTGATAGATTATGACGTTTTTTGTGTTTACTTGTTTTGGTGATGGTGTTTTGTTATATTTTGTGTTGGTGGTGGGGGTTATGTCTAGGATCGGCGAGAATCGTTCGGGTCGATTAATTAGTCGGCCTGATTGTGTTCTTACGTTTTGTCTAATGGGGGGGTCTGGGCTAGACTCGGGGGGGGGGGGATGGTTTATATTGGGTGGGTCTGAGGTTAGGGGTCAGGGGTGGGGTTGATGTTGGGATTAATGGGGGCTTGTTGGGAGGCTTGGCTGAGCATCCGGTGGTATGAGGGTGTTTGTGGGTGGGTAGTGTGGAGGGGAATGGGGGTGAAGTAGGGGGGGCAAGGCGGGTTGGTAGTACAAAATGGGTGGTGTTAGTTGTCATCTTGGAGGTAGTAGGTATGGGGTTTTTGTGGGTGGGCAGTGTAGTGTTGGTTGGAGGGGATGGAGACTGTAAGGTTTCTGAGTTGAGGTGGGGCTGGGGGTGGAGTTTGGTGGGGAGTGGGAGGTTGGGGAGGAGAGGTTAGGGGAGGTGGATATTGGCCGGGGGAGGGGTTTTTGACGAATGAGGGGAGAGCTGGTGGAGGAAGGTGATTTTGTTTTGTGGGAATTTGATTTTGTTTTGGTAAGTCTTTTAATTTTGTGATATGTTGGGAGTCGTGGTTGGGGTGAAGTTTTAAATCGTAGTTCGTAGCGCCGTGATGTGGTGGGTTTTGTTTGTAAGCTAGAGGAGGTGGTGTTGCAAGTGGTGTCTGAGGGGAGGTCTTTGGGTAGGGGTGGGGGGGTGATTTGTGGGTCGGTATCAGGTGATTGAGGGGTCCGGAGGGTGTGTTGGCAGAATTTCAGGGGGGGGGGGGGGGGGGCAAATGGGTGGGGGGCAGGGGGAGGCTGGGGTGGTAAGTAGGGGTTTAAGGGGGTAGGATCCTTTATGTTGGGTTTGGTGATGGGTGTGGCAAGGTTGTGGTTGGGGCCGGATTCGAGGGGTGGAGATGGTGAAGAGGTTTGTATATGCGTATGAAACGATTTCGCATTGTCCTGGTTTCTCCGTGATAGTTGATGGAGGTTTGGGACATGGAATAATGTGTATGGGCCTACGTAACGTGGTCCTAGTTTATTTACGACCGGTAGTTTGGCGACCATTACGGTGTCGTGAATGGCGAAGGGACTTATGTCATCTGTGGCGTTGTGTTTGGTGTCTTGGCAAATTTGTGCGGTATGAAGGGTGTTCTTTAATTGTTGTAGGGGGTCAAGGGTGAACTGGGTGGTGGACTGTTTGGCCTGGTGATAAAAAGGTAGTAAAAGTGGGGCTGTTCCAGACACTCTTCCGTGAGGGGAAATACCATCTTCTTTTGGGCAAGTGTTTATTCCCCATTGTATCATCTTAATTTGGGATGGCCTGTCTGAGGTATTTAAAGAGATCATCCTGGTACGTAATTGGTTGTTGATGGTGCGATGACTTCTTTCGCAGACTGCGTTGCCTTGGGGCCAGTAGGGGGAGGAGTGTTTGGTTTTTATGCCACATAAGCTTGGTGATCTCTTCCCAGATTTGTCCTTTAAATTCGGGGGCGTTATCGGATAGGAGTGAAAGGGGTATTCCGAACACTGGTAATATCTCGGTGGCTAATAGTGTGGCAATGGTAGATGCTGTATGGTCGCAAGTGGGGCAGGCGACCAGGAACTTGGAATATATGTCGACGAAGGTGACGATGTACCGTTTGTTGTGGCTAACGGGAAAAGGTCCCATGATGTCCAGGGAGAGGGTTTGGAAAGGCTTCTAGACGGAGATGGTGCCGGCGGGTCCTGCGGTGCGGCACCTGTCTTTGCCGAGTGCACATGGTTTGCTAGATTCGGTGACCTTTGCAATTCCGGAGGGGTTTGTGATCCAGTATTGGTCCTGAAAAATTTCAGCATCTTGTTTTGGCCTAAATTAATCCTGTTTCCCTCGTGGATTGCAATCATGTATTCTTGAGCAACATTTGGTTCGACGACGATATGTCCGGAGTCCGTGGTTAGTTGGTCACCCCAGCGAGTTAGTTGGGAAAAGATCTGTTTGGGGATCCATTTTGGTTTGATTTTTTTTTGCCAGGATTGAAGTAGGGTAAATGGTACTGGGGTGGAGTCTTGGCGGATGGAGGTGTTGACGAGGTCCGTGTGTTGCAAGGCTGCTAGATTGGTGGGGATGTTTTCAGGTACAGGGTGACGGTAGAGGGCGTCGGCGTTGGTGTGGAGTTTTCCCGGGCGGTAGTGGATTTCGAAGTAGTATTCTTCCAGGGTTTCCCTCCAGCGTACCAATAGTGCCGAGTTTGTCTCGCCTTTTCTAAGCCATTGCAAGCTCTGGTGGTCCGTTATGATGTCTAATTTGGCACCTAGCACGAAGGATCGGAAGTGATTTAAGGCCCAAATTACTCCGAGGCATTCACGTTTTGTGGCGGCGTAATTCTGCTGGGCGGTGTTTAAGGTGGAGCTAGCATAAGCAATTACATGTTCTGTTCCGTTTCAGACTTGGGCTAGGACAGCTCCGATAGCATACAGAGAAACGTTCGTGTACAGACGGAAAGGTCGTTGGTAATCTGGGAAGGCGACGGTAGGGTCTTTTACCAATTCTTCTTTCAGAGTTTCGAAAGCCAAGTGTCTTTCTGGGGTCCAGGAAAACTTGGTGCCTTTGGGGGTGAGTTGGTGAAGGGGCCTGGCAATGTCGGCAAAATGTGGGACGAAACGTCTGTAGTAGGTGGCTAGCCCCAGGAAGGAGCGTACCCCTTTTACGGTAGTGGGAGTTTGTTGATTTTTGATGGCGGAGAGTTTCTTGGGGTCTGCAGAGATGTCTTGGGCGGAAATTACGTGTCCTAAAAACCCTACAGTGTTCTTGGCCATTTCGCATTTAGAGGGTTTGAGTTTTAATCCGGCGTCTCTAATTCAGTGGATTTTTCCTGCGGGAGGGTTGTCGTAGTGGGGGTCCCATGGTATGAATGGCGTGTTGTTCCAAGTGTGTTCGTCCCATTTCTGTGGGGGTCTGGGCGAATACGTCACGAAAATCATGTAGCAATTGTTGTATCTGGCACTGTTGCATATGGGGTTAACCTCTGAAGTGCACATGGGGGGTATGAGACACCACACTCATGTGCTGACGTATTTGAGCTGTTCCCATCACTAACATCGTTATTTTACCATAAATAGCATTAATACTTATCCATATGCGCCTATTATAGGTTGATTATAAAGGTATTAACCTGTTACAACAATAAAACAAGTGGAAACAGCGTTTGGATGGTCAAAATCGGCGATACAGGCCGGGAGTTACATAATATATGGCTGAGGCACCCTCCTTTCCCACCACTTTTCTCCTTGTCTGGAGAGAGACTGTCGATCGATACTCTCTCTCTCTCTCTTGCCCTTGCTTGCTAAAAGTGATGACAATGTCCTGCTTGCAACTTGCTAATGTTAGCACGAAAATATACCACAGAATAATGGAATAACAGGGAAAATAGGTGATAACTGAAGGAGGGGAGGAAAGTGGGGAAGGAGGGGAGGTGGAGGAGTGATATTTGGCATGGCCCAGGGGCAATAACAAAATAAAAAAAAAAAAAAAAAACAGTGTTTTTTTGGGTGTTATAAATCAATTTGTTTCCCCCTTACTCTTAATAGTCTTCCCGCAGTCCGCCGGGGGAACTCTTAAGAGTCTTCCCGCAGTTCCCGGGTTAATGAGTCTGGTATGGTGGGTAATATAGGATTTTCGTTGGGGGTTACCTGAGGAGTGACAACTTCGTCAAAAGTTTTGAGGTTGCCCACGATTAAACCTTTGGGTAAAGTTAGTACATCGTCTGAAATATTGGCAATTAGAATGGTATTCTGTTGGGAAGACAATATGGCAGGTTGGATTATACATCGGTTTTGGTCTATGGAGGGGGTGGTGGGGGTTAAAATCATGGCATCTTGGGGTATAGGTCTAAGGGGCACCCATTTTTGATGGTTAGGGGGAGATGGTAATTCGGTTTTTGATCATAGCGGGACACATAATAGTCAGGAGGGGGGGGTAATTTTTGTTCTGACTGGCTCAAGGTAGACTTTGAAGGATAAGTTGAGGGTGGCGGACGACAGTTTGTGGGGAGGGGGGGCGTGAGGGGTGCCTCCAGTGTTTCTATTCTAGGGGGGGGGGGGGGGGTGGGAGTTTGTTGATGAGTTTGAGGGAGGATGGTCATGTTTAATTTGGGGGGGTGAATATTTGCTGGGGGGGGGGGATTTTTGTTTTTCTTTCTTTTGGGATTTGTTTGGGAAATAGCCATTCGTTGGGGGTGCTGTTGGTTAACGGATTGGTTAGTTATGGGTGTTGGGTTAGGTTTATGTGTCGGCTTTGCGAGATGGGATGCGGCAGATTTAGGTTTAGGTTTATCTTTCAGGTGAGATTGGCTGGGGTTGGCACAGGTTGTAAGGGGGCTATTCTGTTGTTGTTGTTTTTTTTTTTTTTAACATGATCAGGCGTTGGCCACAGTCAACCTGTGCTTGCAACTTGTGAAGGAGATCGAGCCCTAAGTACCCATCATAATGCTGGCAATCTGAGTGAAAGATTACGAAGGGGTGATAGCAATTTGCATGAGGTGCGGGGGTGGTCACATGCAAAGGATGAGTTTCTCCCCTGACATATAGGGGGGCGTCCCCGGCACTGATTAGTCTAGATTTGGTAGTTTGTACCCTGCCGAACTTCTTATGGTGTTGGTCATAAAATGAGCTGAATATGCATGATCGGGAAGCGCCGGTATCTATGAGTAGCCGGACAGGAATTCCTTGGAGTTGTGCAAGGTGGTAAATGGGGGTGATTGGTCATTTATGGTGTCCCCCGCCAACGCCATTGTAGGCGGGGGAAGATTTAAAATTCCTGGGGGTCTATTTCGGACTCTCCCAGGATTTCCTCCATTTCTTGATGAGTTTCGAGGTGAGCAACGTCCTCGTTGTCGAGGTCTTGGACCTCCTAGTCCTCGATCATCCCTTCCTCATTGGCAGAGATGCGAGGTGGACTGTGCGATATTTGGCAGAGTCTCTGATGTCATGAAGAGCACATTTGTGATTACATGCAGGGAAATTATAAGGGTTGATAATAACAAGAGTAGGGTTCTTACTTTTGTTGCTGTTGTAGGCCTGATTTTTGTTGTACACTCGGCGGATGGGGTTGGGGTTTAACCTGGGCCTGCTGGGTTGAGGTTTGCCGGAGTAGTACGTGGGTTTGGTGGTCGTTGGGCGGCCCGTGTTCTGAGGGTGGGTGGTGAACCTTTTGATGGCGGCAATGGTGTTAGCTTTCTGGGGTTGCACCGCGAGGATTCTCCTGATGGTGATCAGATCGTGTTGAAAACCAACAGGATCATGCATGACAAAATATTCGCGAACTGGTGAGGGCAACGCTTGAACGAGATTCACCAGAATGTGTTGATCTTGTTGAATTTTGGGGAGAGTGGGGAAAGCAGATTTGATTTGTTGTGAAATAGAAGCTAAGGTGGCTTCTAG
This sequence comes from Paralithodes platypus, assembly GCA_032716605.1. Classification (NCBI taxonomy): domain Eukaryota; kingdom Metazoa; phylum Arthropoda; class Malacostraca; order Decapoda; family Lithodidae; genus Paralithodes; species Paralithodes platypus. Next base: position 33,193,954 of record CM064502.1, on the reverse strand, counting down.
ATCACCTCCGTACTTTATGTCTTTAATGCGGGCATGGCCGACGAAGATGCCTAATGAGGGCTTAATGGCCTCGATAACTATGGGCCGGAACTGGTCCCAAGTGAGTGTGGGGTTAACTTGTGATGCAATGAGGGAAACGGTTTTTCCCAGGTGCGTTAACAGTACGGCGATTTTTTCTCGGTCCGTATTATATGCCATGTCTAGCACTGGTTTTACAATGTCCATGTAGGTTTCGATTTCGTATGTGTCCCCATCGTATTTCGGGATGGGGATGTGCGAGCGAACTGCGGCCATATTCGCGATGTTACAATGCTTCTATTGTTTAGCAATATGAAATGCAATGAAATCTTCTATCCGAATCAAGAATCACCGCTGCCGCCAATGTTACGCCCTGATTTTATACAGGATTAACGATTGCTTGGGTGAGTTCTACAAAACTGGAATATCAGGTTTCATATACATCCATACTGTACAAGGAATCAACCAAACATACATACATACATAACATTTTAAGACTGAGTGTTCCACACATAAGTGCAGTTTCAGTATCTTGTCCTAATGGTGGCGTTCCAGGCAACCCTGTTAAGGGCTGCTTCACTTGTCAAGTTCTTGGATTTGAGATCGGCGCGTATAGTCCGATCCCAGGTCTTCCTCGGTCCACCTCTTGGTGCAGCTCCCTCCACAATCACAGACCTGCATTTTTTCACCCAATTTTGTTCATCCATTCTCTCCACATGTCCATACCATCCCAGTCTACTTGTACGCATCACCTCGCTAATACTCTTTATACCTAAACGTCTCCTCAGCTCAACATTTGTTATTCTATCCTGTAGCCTGGCCCCACACATCCATCTCACCATTCTCATCTCATTACGCTCCATTCTGTTGACATCCTCTACTTTAACGGCCCATGTTTCTGAGGCATACGTCATTGCACTTCTAACACATGAGGCATACACCTTTCCCTTCAGGGGGAGAGGCATTATTTTCATGGTCAGGATTGGCATCAATTCTATGAACTTCCCCCAGCCACAACTAATTCTAGCAACAGTGGCAGCCTCGGCCCCACCACCGGCAGAGATGGTATCTCCTAGGTAACAAAAGTTGTTCACCAGCTCCAAAGACTCATTTCCAAAGTCACAGCCACAGGATCATCACTTAAAACAAGCTCGCCTTTGCACACTACGCACTCAAATTTCTCTATTTCTGACTTATCCTTCGGCAGGAGGATATTCTACTACAGCGCTTACTCCCATGGTGTACCCAACATTGACAGATGCTACATTGAATTGAGTTAACGCCCACTCCCTTTCCACACACTGCACATGGGTATGCACCGCTCTTTTCCACATATCCTCGTCTCAATCTACAATGCATAACTTTGGTTTTGTTAATATTGACTCTTAAACCCTTGCTCGCCATGCCCTCTCTCCACTCTCTGAATTTGGCCTCAGCATCCTGCATACTGTTAGCTATTAGGACTAAATCGTCTACATAAAACAGTTCCAACGGGAGTCCGCCTCTAAAAACTCTAGACAGCGCTTCCAAGACCATAATAAAGAGGAGGGGGCTTAACACTGAACCCTGATGGACTCCAACAACTGCGAACTCATCACTCAGTACACCCTTCACCCTCACCAAACTTCGCAAATCCTCATACATCTTCATTATCACACGCACCAGCCACTCTTCCACACCAAGTTTCCTCATAGCCCACTGCACAACATCTCTAGGCACCCTATCAAAGGCCATCTCCAGGTCTACAAACACAAAGTAAAGCTCCCTGCCTTATAGTAAGTATCTTTCCTGTATCTGCCTGACTATGAAGATAGCATCAGTTGTACCACGTCCTGGCATAAAACCAAACTGCATATCATCAATAGAGATGCTTTGCCTGATCAAACCCTCAAGGACTCTCTCACAGACGTTCATGATTTGGTCAAGCATTTTCAGGCCCCTATAATTTCCTCTATCTAGCGCATCCCCTTTTCCTTTGTATATATTTACTATTACACTTTTGAGCCAATCCTCTGGGATTTTCTCATCTTTAATAATGGTGTTTATCAACTCAGTGACCAAGTTTACACCAATCTCCTCTGAGGCTTTTATCATCTCAGCGACAATGTCGGAGCAACCTGGAGCTTTACCGTCCTTCATTTTATTGATTGCGCCGCTCACTACAGCTGGTGCTATCAAAGGAGGGGGCCCAGATATTGGTTTTTCGATACTAAGCTGTTCCTTATCCCATTCAAACTCTACATTTAGCAATCGTTCATAGTGTACCTTCCATGCTTCTCTGATTTCATTTTCTGCATACACAATCTTCCCATTATCATTTCTAACACACTGTTCACCTATAATATCCCTACTGTCATTTTAAACTCGCCTAGCTAGGTTGAAGATCCCATTGGGATTGTCAGTGTTACACACTTGTTCGAGGACCAGGTCCTTAATGCAATGTTTAGCATTGTAAATAACTCTTTTGGCAGTTCGTTTAGCTGCCTGGTATTCCTCCCTGCTGCCTCCTTTCTTCCATGCTTTGAAGCATCTCCTTTTCTCTTTCACAGCATGTTCTACCTCATCGTTCCACCACCAAGAGGTCTTATTCCTGAGGTGACCCTTTGTTTTCCCACAGACTTCGTCAGTGGCAACGATAAGGCTATGCTTAAGAAAGTTCCATTGGCTATTTACATCGTTAGGCCTAGCTTCCTTATTTCTATTCATTTCCTCCAGTTCACTATGAAACCTATCCCTAACTTCCTGGTCCTTCAGCAGCCACACTTTCCTTTTGGGTATGTAAACCTTCTTGCGCTTAGGATCTTTGTATAAGCTCATGTCACACACAAGTAGCTTATGCTGGGGGAAACATTCTTCGCTCGAGATGACCTTTACATCTCGAACTAGTTTCCAGTCTTTCCTGTTAACCAAGAAGTAATCTATCTGGCTACTGGAGACCCCAGAGTTATATGTGATCAGGTGGCTCTGTCTTTTCTTGAACTTTGTGTTACACACAACCATGTTGAGTGCAACGCAGGACTCCAATATATATTCGCCTTCTAGATTTCTCCTTCCGTAACCATTTCCTCCATGTACCCCCTCGTATCCATCTGCAGATTCTCCCACGTGACCATTGAGGTCCCCCCCCCATGATTGTTATTTCGTTCTCCGAGAGGCCTGAAATGACACTGACGGTGTCATTCCAGAAGTCCTCTTTTATCTCTTCTGTAAACCAGCCTGTGGGGCATATGCAGATAGACATTCAGAATTCTTTCACCAACTTTCAACTTCAAAACAATCAGCCTTTCACTAACTCTCGTAATCTGAAGCACACTTTCCGCCAGCTCTTCAGCCACCAGAACACCCACTCCTCCTTCCACTTTATCAGTCTCCACACCCATCCAGTATATCCTATATCTTTTCCTCCTTCCGACAAGCCACTGTTCCACATGCCTCTTCCAGAGTGTTTCCTGGAATATAATTCCGAAATATAATTTCGGAATGTGGTCTGTAATACAGCTTTATTGAATTAACACACTCGCCGGTATAGAAAAAGACTCAATTCACTGTGGAAAACATAGGTAGGAACAATAGATTCAGTATCAAGCTTGGTCTTGTTATTCTCCTAGCACAATCGTGTATCTGGATGGAGAGTGCAATGCCACTTTCAACACTCAGGTATTATTCTTCTGAGATAAAGACAAGATACAAGATGAGAAGAAAGTCACTTATTAGGGCACTGGTTAAGTTCTCATAGCATCCAGTAAGGTTCGTTGATTATGCATAAGGCTTAGTTATTTTATTTAGATGTTGGGCTACCGTCAGGTTTCAACTTCACAAGATCTGGTAGAGTAGATAGACAACTAGAATTGTATACTTTTTGACTGTTAATGCATGTGTTGGAAATTCGTCACAGATTCGCTTTACGACCTATCCCGCAATCTTCTTGGGATCTCAGAATATCTATACCATAATATCCAATGTAGGAAAAACTTGTTAAGTGGCTGAGGGTAAATATTGTCGCGGTAATTATCTCGTAATAACTTTTACTGGTACGAATTCTCGGGCAATGAACAGGGAACTCTAAGGATCGAACTTGAAACACTCGTCGCGGTTAGCAAATAACTTCAAGGTGAGCATGGGCAAATACAAACGATCTGGTGATACAGTATCTCCGCACTGATACAATGATAGTTAATCGTGCACTGTTGGGTTATCTTCTTAGAATCTCGATCTGATGTCGTCGAGGGCTTCTCGGCTGTTCCGGGGCCGTCCAGGGGGTCCAGTTGTGTGGAGAAGTTACAGATGGGCCATCAACCGTTGATGAAGTTCCGTTAAGGTACTCTCGGGGCTAGGATTTTTAATGTTATGCTTCAGGCTGAGGCCGGACTAGCATCCCATCGAACTAACGTAAGGAGGGCCTACTCAAGGGCTCTTCTTAACTGTCTCTAATCCATATGAGAGGTTCAAAGAACTCAGGCAATTTTACCCTTTTTGTCACAAACTCTGTGGGGTGCCACAGACGAAATGTGCCAAGGATCTATTCTTGCTAAGCTCTCCTAAGAGTGTCTCGCATAGACCCTTCTAACACAAAAGATCTTTCTATCCTAGATCCCTGTGAGTTAAGTACAAGTTGGATGTCTAAAATAATAAAGTATTGAAAGGTAGGGCTGCCTTCGTCTTTCAATAATTCTATTAGGTTAGGTTAGACACTAATATAAATAACTATATTAAATTCTGGGAGGCCAGAAATACTCAGTATTAATATGTATTTTTGTTTTTTTGTATTCTATATAAAAGGTTATAAAACTCAAGTGGAAGAGGTGATTCCAACAATGAGTTCTTAATCACTTATTTGGGGTAGATATATGTATTAGTAAAAGGTATCTATATTAACCGGTGGGTTGCCACGATTAATACAGATCCAAAAGAATATATATATCAATGTCACTGATTTTAAACACAGACTCCAGGGTGCCGCTCGTCTATAGGTAATCTTGAGTGGTGAGTTAAAATAGTCTTCAGTCAGAGAGCGGGATGCCGTTCATCAGAAGCGATATTTGCACTTACCCAGCTCTTCTCCTCTCAGGGTTTATATAGCAGGGCTGCCCGGTGTTGCCTGGGCTGGTGGTTGATGGGTTTGTCATTCTGAGCTGTTCAGTGAGGTGGCAGGGGAGTTTCTGCTTTCTAGGAGGAACCTACTTTAGGGAGTGAAGAGAAGGTGAATGCCAAATTTTTGGGGCTGGGGCTAACAGGTTCTTCAAGCTATCAAGATGGTGGAGGTGCGGGGAATGCTGGAGTCGGGATGTTGCCTTTGCTGGGGGTGGTCCTTTTACCCCTGGGGGGGTGGCTGGGTATGGGGTTGCTGTGGAGTAACTGTCTGGGTAATTGGCTCCTCATTTCCGGTGCCCTGGATTACATAACAGTGTTAGTCTATAACCGGACATATAAGAACAAGTAATGGAAAGGACGTTGGCAAGAGGCCCCTTTGTTGGTTGTTATTCGTGGAGGCTGGGGGCGGAGTACCTCGCCTCGTGGAGGCCAGGTGGCAAATGGTCCGACTTTTATAAGTAAGCTACTTTTTAAGAAAGGAATTGAGTGGGGGGGGGGGGGGGGAATGTATAGCCCTCCCGTTACCTGTAGTCCCTGAGTAATGAAGTGACAAGTAATGAAATACACTCAGACGTACCCGCATGTGTGTATACGGGGTTGCTAACCAGAGTTCCTCCGGTGGTCCTTTATGTCGGGGTCAAGGGGGGGGGCGGAGCAGGTGTAAGTCCCTCCGTGACCTGACACGGCTCGGCGGCCTGGCCTTCGAGTTAATTGGTTTGTTGTGGTCAGCCACATTTGGTTCAGGCTGGAAAACACTAAAACAGGAATATATTGGTGAGGCGAGAGAGAGAGAGAGAGAGAGAGAATATATATATATAGACATAGATAATGATCCAAGAGAAGGCAGGACATGTGTAATTAGGGTGGTAGTGCAGTTATCATTATATCACATGGATCGACTCTGGTAGTCACGTACCTGACACAAACACAACGCAAGGAATTGTCGCTTCGTCGTGTGGGTGAGGTCATGTTCTAAGTCTGGCACAGCTTATACCCTGCTTGGTTACTAAAGGGAAGGAGATAGAGCAATGTAAATTGTGTACTAGAAGGTGGTGGCTGACGAGATGTGTGTTCTTCGGTGAAGAAGATTGGAAAAGAAAACATGCACAATGGGTTACGTATTTCAATAGTTTGTAGAACATACCACGTGAGGTTATGAATAGGTATTTGTTAGAAGGGGTAACGAACAAATACTTTAGGTTAGTGTTAGTGGGTTAGTCAGCATCATGGGGTTAGTATGTTAACAAGGGAAACAACAATAACATCATATGGGCCCCCAGTGGGTTGCGGGGTGGCCCAGGGTAATTGCATAATCCAATCTCGGAATTACTCTTCGGGATTTGCTAGGTTATTAAGGGGTTAGTATTACGAAAGGAGACAACAATAAAGATCATATGGGCCCCCAGTGAGTTACGGGGTGGCCTAGGGTAATGGCATCATTTGATCTCGGAATTACTCGTCAGGATTGGTTAGACTAATCTTAGGGGGTTGGTATATTATGAAAGGAAAACAACAATAAAATCATGTGGGCCCCAGAGAGTTAAAGGGGGGCCTAGGGTAATTGCATAATACAATATCGGAATTATTCCTTGGTTTTGGTTGGTTGATGTGAGGAGGTTGATACTAAAAGGGTTGGGAATATACGACCTTTGAGAAGGGTTGGGAATATACAACCTTGGGGGGGTTTGGAGGTTGACGTCCGTGGTCGGCCATCTTGGGGTAGGTTGTCCCCGCGGTTTGTTGAGGGGGTAATCCTCCGGGACTGGGCAAGGTGACCTTGGTTCGGGGATTGTCGCGGAGGTGAGGGGCAGCACGCTCTCCTGCTATCTTGGGTGAGTGTCTGTGTGTATTTCTCGACCAGGTTTCTCCGGGTTGTTTCTTTGTTGTTGTGTGGGTGCCTCTGTTGTCTGTCTGTTTCTCCTCATCCATCTTCACTCTTTTCCGTCTGTTTTTGTCTATGGGGGTGGTTGAAGGTTGTTGTCTGCAGTCGGCCATTTTGTAGTGGGTTGTATCTGCCGGTTCATAAGGTGGTAGTCTTCTTGGGCTAGGGGCGGTGGCCTTGGCTTGGGGATTATTGCGGAGGAGCGGGGTCGTTCGCTCTCCCTCCGTCTTGGGTGAGTGTCCATGCGTCTCTTCTGGCCATGCCTCTCTGTGTTCCTTTCGTGTTGGTTTGGGGGGGTCCTGGCGTCTTTCTGTTTCTCCTGTATTTCAGTAACATATCTATTTGTGCACACAACTAATATATGTATCAACTATACTCCTACAATCACTACACATGGCGAAAAAAATATTTTATGAGCATCCACAAATTGCTTGCAAAGTATGAATGTTCACTTGCTAAGCACCAAATCCTTATAAAAATAGTATATATAATAAACATATGTTTTAGTAGAATTATTTACAGTGGAATAAGGTACTGTCACTAAGTTTAACTATTGTTAAAACTCACTAAACATATAGATGCGCATTTAGATGAGGATATGGCAGGACCTCATAAGTCATCACTGCCGACGTAGGATACACACTCTCCCTCACCCCTCAAACTCACATGCGCGAGCAACCCACTGTCATTATAAGCCACATTTTCCTTTACCATCATTATCTCCGATAGACTGGAAATGGTGTCGTATTTCACACCCAAATGCCATAAAAGGGTGTCCAATATCAAGCCAACTCAACCCTGCTCTTCCACAGGGTCGAAAATCAACCCGATTCAGACTTTCGCAGCTTGATAACAGTTTTAAGATTTTGTGTATATATCCATATATAAATAATCGATTTGGATGTTATAATTATAAATGTACCTAGCTATATCCTCAGAATGTCCAAGAGAAGCGTCATAATCCTATAGAAGGCCGATAACCTACCGGAGTTATTATATATAATACCCCAAAGTAAGCGATTATATTATAGGAATAGTCATCACAATTGTTTACAAATTCAACTAGATCAAAATAATATCGAAATGATGGATCAAATATTGATCTTGATATGTAAAGCCTGTTGTTTATACACATTGGAGGACATGGCCGCAGCCGCGGTGCCACTCCATTCGCGCCTAATCACGATTATATTTCGGTGTATTCTTACTTAAATTTATATCATTTTGGGTTGATTAGGCTACACAATACAATATTACTAAGTAACAGTACACGCATATATATAAATATCATAACATTTGTGAAATATAGGTTCTACCGCGCAAAGCACCACGGCTGCGTGAGGGCCAGTAGGAACGTAGAGATATCGAGGGGGGGGGGGGCATCTAGCCTCGTGACCTTGACCAAGAGTCAAGTTCAGAAAATCAGTGTTCGTCACGGTAATTAATCTGTCACTCCTCCTCAGAATTATTGAAATGTCTATGTATGCGAATATTGCTTGCTCTACTATTAAACAAATAAATATGTTGTATAATTTAACCTAATATGTAATGTCACAACACATCTTAAATTGTATATATTCAAATTTATTGCTGATATGTTATGTTGTCGATTATTCCAGTCCCTGACATACCTCATGATATTTGGTATATTACGCTATTTCGCTTTTATTTTGTCTGTATTTGCTTTGTAGTAATGATTCTGCAATGCATATTTACTTTCATTCATAAAAATAGTCAGGAAAGGTTGTCCATATAATATATATATTTAAAAGTCTGGATCGCCCCTTGTTCATTTTGTGCCACCCCACTATAATGAGAGTGGGTTATCAGACTTTGGGGTAACAGAAAACGCAGCATTAGTTTCCAAAAACTATATCGACAGCTTACTAAATTTTCCAGAACTTATGTTGATTTCTCGGAAAAACTTATCATATTATGATAATACATAGCATCAATTAATAGAGCATACTTATATGAAAATATAATAATGCTTTTCGTGATATAGTAATAAAGAGTAAAGGAATGGTGAAATCCTAGAACGGCGAGAAGACCTGTTTACGGATAGAGGTTTTCATACCGTAGAGGCATCAACATTGATAAGCCCGACTCACCCGAGACCACGCTCAAGACCAGTAACTGGTAAAGCCCGTCTTATTTTATGGACTATTATAATATTCTACTCTAAGTGAGGTTTAAATGCTATATATATCAAACACTTCTAAGAAACTTACATTGGATGAATTATTTACTTCATAAACCTCTGAATAGAGGAACTGAACTGATAATATATTTTGTACAAAGGTTTGAGACATTCAGAGAAATCCAGTTTTACATTTACAGAGGGCGAATATGCTACAAATTAAACAAACGAAAACTACTTCAATAATCATACTAATGGCTGCTAATAGTTTATAACGCATAATCTTGGTATATTTCTTTGGGACCTAAAAAAATATTGTGGTTAGCCCCAAAGCGACCATTCTCCATCTGGTGGTCACCCCAAGAAGCTTGTGCGTGGCGCTTCTAATTGTAGTCGAAAACTAGATCGAAGGTAGGTTATGTTAGGTATTCTAATTTATACCAAACATATATTTTGAAGCTGCCAAACTACAATTACCCATAACAAATGATGGTAAAATCGATTTTGTGCCACCGCCTTGAGAGAGAGAGAGAGAGAGAGAGATAAGCGTTATAGAGAAATCGAGAGTGAGAGTGAGTCTTCGGTTACCACATCTCTCCAACCAACTACCAATATATTATATTCCTAATCCAGGAAGAAATTAGCTTTTACTATTCTGACAGCCTCACATATTTATATATCTATTTCGTCTGGCCCCTACATTTGGAAACGCAAATAATCAGAAGAAACATACAGTTGAATAAATATATCTAATACCCAGGTTGTATCTTGGCATCTCCCGGGTCCTGGAGTATCCCATATGTGTACAGTTGGCCACATAATTATAAGAACATAAGAAAATGGGAGTCTGCAGAAAGCCGATTGGCCCAAACAAGGCAGATCCCTCTCACACCCAACCCTAATTACAAGGCCTAATTATAAGGCCTTATAAGCTGAGCTTAAAAAGCCCAGCTCACTAACACCATTAAAGCCTAGTTCACACTATCCGTGTTTCGTACCGTTTTACGGTCCGTCCGTATAAAAAATTGTGACGTCAGAGTGACGTCACTTACAGACATGCGGCCCGTACGTAGTGTGAACCGAGAAGCCGTCTACCAACATGCGGACCGCTCAAAAAGATGGCTTCGATTCATCTTTTTTGTGTCCTGACAGGAAGTACGTTCCGTACTTTGAACATTGAAGTGAAATGTGTGTAATATTGTTGTGCCATTTTCCATTACATTATAGTTAATATCGCATAACAATATATGCTATATGTATAATTTTAATGGCAAGGCAAATATTAAGCCAGTTTAATACGTTAACCTATTGATCGTGTACCTGGCAGCCAACGCAGCACCACCAAACTTACCAAAGTTAACACGTACTGCTTCGCGCCCCTCCAGAGAGCCTAGAGAAAATGAACACCTAGTTTATAACTACAGAACAACAACAACATAGGTTTCTCCAATAAAATCTCGATTCCCTTCTACAGTGCATATAATGTCTATGTCCAGGTACCGTTGCCCACATAAGTTGTTTCTAATCGTGATCTGATGTATGAATGTAAATTAAATACAGTAGTAGGCCTACTGTATACGAATGAATTGCGAGTGCGGTTTCTTTTAATTATCAGTTTACTAATCATATGAATTAACCTCTATATACTCGTAATTCAATGATGCGCAATATATTTCCATTAACATGGTCACGGAGGGGAACAGAACTAATATAAATATGTGGGCAACTGCAGGCTATGTGATGGCTTGGTTTTGATGTATGTTCCTAGTTAATATGCATTGGCCCGCGGTCTGGAATGCGGTCCGCATTTCCTTTCAACTTTACTTTTCCGCGTCCGTTTTTCGTATGTGATGTCACAGGCCCAAAAACGGATCCGCAAAAGACAGCTCGTGTGAACCGGGCTTAAGACTGACCTCGCCGAAACGGTCAGAGGTCAGAAAACGGGGTCTACAGAGCGCTGATTAGCCCGCATCTGACATATCCCCCTCACACCCAACCCATCTCGTCCATATGCTTTCTAATTTTATCTTAAAGCTCCCTATCGTTCTTGATCCCACTATGGCACTTGGTAGCCTATTCCACCTATCTATAACTCTGTTACCAAACCAATATTTGCCTATATCCTTTCTGAAACGAAATTTATCTAATTTGAAACCATTTGTTTGAGTTCTTTCGCTATCACTGAGCTTTAGTACATTTTTCATGTCCCCTTTATTAATCCCACTAACCCACTTTAACACGTCTATCATATCCCCTCTAAATCTGCGTCACTCTAACGAATGTGTTATGCCCTGATTTTATACAGGATTAACGATTGATTGAGGCGAGTTCTTCGAGACTGGAATATCAGGTTTCATGCACATGCATATATGGAATCAATAGAACACATAGATATAATTTCGTAATGTGGTTTGTAATACAGCTTTTTTTAAGTAGCACTCACTGGTATAGAAAAAGAATCAATACGCTTTGGAAAAACATAAAAGGAGCAAGAGATTCAGTATCAAGTTTGGTCTTTCAATTATCCTAGCACGATCGTGGATCTGGATGGAGCGTGCACTACCACTTTCAATGCTCAGGTATTATTCTTCTGAGATAAGCACAAAATACAAGGTTAGAAGAGAGTCACTCGAGGGGCACTGGTTAAGTTCTCAAAAGTATATTGTGAAGTTCGTTGCTTAAGCCTTAAGGCCGCGTCATACAGAACTCGAATCCACCAGAACCCACCGGAATGAATTCAAAAATTCAAATTTTAGCCACTTTTTCCCCATTCTGGTCTATTCTTGTACGTGTTCTGGTTAGATTCTAGTCTATTCTTGTGTTTCGAGTGATGTTCTAGTCGTCACTCGATTGATCGAGAGAGTGAGCAAAAAGTTAGTGCATACGTTAACTTTCTACGATTTATCGAGTCAAAAAACCGTTAAAAATTATCGAGTTACATTCTAGTCGTATCCTGGTCGCATTCGAGTCGCATTAGAGTCGCATTCTACCTATTCTGGTCATGTTCTGATGTAATTTTTATAGTCGATGCCGACTCGAATTACTTGAATGTAACTAGATGCCACTCGATAATGACCGGAAGTCAACTGGATGACAAGTTGATTATTCCACTTTAAAATTGAATGTAATGGAATGAGAGTTGAATATAACCCGAATTAAGAAGAATACAACTGGATGCCGACTAGAATATGACTGGTAGATGACTGCATACTTGCTTGATGTATTGAGTGTACACTGGATGTCGACTCGAACATGACTTGAAGTACTAGAATACAAGTGGAATCCAACTAGAAGGTAAGTGGAATACAACCAGAATATAACTCGACTAGGTGCGGCCCCAAATATAACGGATTGAAAAAAAACAAACAAACAAATAATAATAAATTAAATAAAATATAAAATCGGCCCTATACGAGGCCATTGTATTTCAAGTAGTACCTGGAATCAAACTTACTCATCTAACTCTCCACACCTTAACTCCGGTTTCCCCTCAGTTGTGTCTACCAATGAAAAGTGTTCTTCCTTCACCCCAGCTGTGTGAGTTAAGGGGGTAGGGTTACTTTTTGGTCTATTTTTTATTTAGCCTATATATATTTTTTTGTTTTTACTTTCTTCGCTAGACATCCATCGAAGCTAAAAAAACACACTCAATTCGAGATTAATTTGTACATTTTTCGGTAGAAAAGTGTCCCAGCCGATGGCCAGTTCCTACTAAAGTTATAGGCTCGCTATCGCTCGCCAGGAAATAAACCTATGCCTAAATGGCACGAAAGGTCTTAATATTAACAAAGAAATAGGGATTTTTTGTATATAACCGCCAAACTAATGGAATGAACGTCATAACATCTCAAAAACTAATGGGGCTAAACATACTTCGGTATTAAGGTTTCTCAAGAGAGCTACCCTTCACTATAACTATAGCTACTGGGATTGGCTTAAGACACTGGGGCTGTACTTCCAGCAGAGAAGGAGGGACAGCTACTACACCATCTATGTATAGAACATCCTGGAGAAGCTGGTACCAGACCCAACAATCAACGAATTGCAAGCAAAACCAAACGACCGCACCGGACGAAAGTGTGAGAGGAGATCCCTACAAACAAATTTACCTGAACGGGTGAAATCCCTCCTTGCAGCCAGCCTAGGACATAGCGGTACAAAAATATTCAACTTTCTGCCCAAGGAAGTGTGAAACAAAACAGGTTGCCCGGTAGACAGGTTCAAAGGGGAGCTAGACAGGTTCCTAAAGACCCTGCCAGATGAACCACCAGTGTCTGGATACACTGCGAACTGCCGAGCAGCCTCTAACTCAATACCAGACCAGATGGACATTCTGCGAAGGGACACACAGGATGGACTCAGCGGTGGCACACCACGACTGTGAAGCCGGGCCCTCTGGACATCATCAAGTAATATATTAGTCAGAAGGAAATGAAGAATGTGTCATACAATATTATACAAAAGAATGCGAACAGCAACAAGTAAATTGTTATGCTGGGCGAACACAGGTAGTTTAGGTTCACTAAACGGGAAGAAAATGGTATTCAGTATACGTCGCCGGTATAGAAGGGGTTAAAGGTTCCGCACACGACCACCATTAACATCCATTTATCGAATACTGGATATCAATCTAATCATGTACTGGACTCAACGACACTATGAGTAGCGCAATGCTTATGTGAGAGGAAATAACAAATTATGAGACACAAATCTAATAGGACTGACCTCGCAACGAACGTGTTCCTGAACCTATAGAAACAATCTTAATTAATGAATATCACTCTCAACACCAAACACCCCCAAATGAAATTAATGAAAGCATGTGACCGTCCCAGGATTCCATATACATATATTACATAAATATATAATACATGAATAAATAATACAGAAACATAAAATATATAAAATACATAATCATAAGCAGAGTTTGTGGCAGGGTTGGTATATTTACTTACTTTGATTTTTTATCCCTTAACATTTTCATATACCATGTATTATTTAAGCGATCCCTCGAAGAAGATTGGTTGTTTTGTATTTACAATTATAATTACAGTTAAATGATCGCATTATATAAGCACGGATTAATCATAATACTTTATTTTAATTATATGTTGCTTTAACCCATAACTGTCGGGGCGCAACATAAGTCGAGTATAATAAATCTGGACTATCTGGCGGCGCTCGACATAGGTCGTGTGGCAATTTCAGCACGTAATGTTGCTGAGAGAGAGAGACAAGTGGTGGCAGGAGAGTAGCGAGCGTATGACTGCTCCAGACCACCGCGGCGAACCTACTGACACGAATCCCACCTCCTCCCTCCCTCTCTCACTCGCTATATACGGAATTGTATGGGGAAAGTGCCGAATTACATGCTTTTTGCACTCGCGTTGCGCGGTTGTTGCAAGAAAACTAGCCATCATAAAAGGATCGTTATGGTGTCATTGGAAAGCTCTGTTTATGCCCTTTCAGGGATAGATACTTGTTTTACGCTCTGGGTCTTATTTAGGCATGAAAATGATCACGTAAACAGCCCTATTTTGGCTAAAAACACCCCGCTGGTGGCTACATATTATATACCGCCTAGGCCGCTCGTAAGGTGTTAATGGAATTGTCATCAAATTTTTTACTACAAAATGTTCAATACTAAAATATCAAATACATCTATTATATATTTGTTCATTAGCTTGATCCCTTCTGTACCAGAGAGTGTTACCAAGAATGAACCCTCCAGTACCAGGCAATGTGGCCAAAATGGCTTCAGAGTCAAGAGAGAACACCCTCCCACCTCAAAAGTTGGAGGAGCACTGACCCAGTTAGCCTGTGGGAGCTTGGATCCAAGCTGAGAAGTGTTGCCAATGTCTCAGAGCAGAGCATACAAGTCATGGTACCAGGTACTGCTCAGTACTGGCAGTTACAAGGGCCGCATATTATGGATGTACATCGTCCGTCACTGGTACTGACGAGTGACCTTTTTACTGACGTCCAACGTTCGTCGCTGGTATAGTAAGGGTTAATATAAACAAAACCTTCGTAGGTGAACTTCAGAAAGTAGGATTAATGTGACAAGTACAATTAAACTTATGGTTTAACTATTGCTTTGCAAATATTAGATTATCCACTCATGTCTCAATTCATGGGGGGTAGGATAATTAAGTCGCTTGTACATTTTTAGGTGTGGCGAATGAGCCAAGTAGCTTTTCCCCCCCAAAGACCAGACATCCACCTATTAACCCCAGTAACAGCAGTAACAGGGGACTCAGGAGGTGGGTGATGGTCAAACTCTTTATATTTGTCTGGCTCTCCGTCGGTTGTGTCGGCTCAGTGTTACCCGAAGCTTCCAGTTTTTCTTGTAATTCTCTTTCCTTTCGTTTGCGAATCTCCTGGGCCGCGGCGTCCAATATTTCCTGACGCCAGACGTCATACAAGCCTGCCTGGTAAATAAATAAATAATAATAATAATTAGATAATAATAATAAAACTAATAAAACTAATAATAATTATAATAATATAACAATAATAATTTACTTAACATTACAATACTTATGTTTAAATTAAACCCGTGGCAATATGCATACTCTTCCTTAGTAATTAGGCCATGCGTTTCATATCCCAGTCTCATTGACTTTTGAATGGTTAAGGGGAGGCAGACCGTTTTTCTGGTCACCCTTCTTCCTAACGTTTAGCCCCACTAGTTTTGAGATTATAAAACGTTCGGCCCATTAGTTTGGCGATTTTAACACCTTTCGCCCCGTTTTCTTGTCAATTCTAAGACCTTTCGTGCCATTTAGGAGTCGATTATTTCCTGGCGAGCGATAGCGAGCCTGCAATTTTAAGAGGAACCGGCCTTTGGCCGGGACATTTTTCAACCGATAAATTTACAAATTTATCTTGAAGGGGGGTCTAGGGGGTGTTTTTCTAAGCTTGATGGAGGTCTAGGGAGGAAACTAAAAAAATATATGAATAAATGAATTAATAGGCCAAACAAACGGTCTGCCTCCCCTTAATATAGTATTTATCAATTTATAGTCACAAACCTCTAATGTTCTGTCATTGCACTATAGATTCACCAAACGGGGAGCAATAAGATATTTAATGTACGGGCGCAACATAAGAACAAGGCCATTCATACACGGACAGAACAATGGTTTAAGGGGAATTGTTCACTTTTTGGGCGATTTTTGCATGTATTCATTATTTTTCTAGTTTCCTTCCTAGACCTCCATCAAATTTAAAAACAAAAATCCATTTGATCCCCTTTCTAGATTAATTTGTACATTTTTCGGCAGAAAAATGTTCCGGCCGAAGGCCGGTTCTTCCAACATTACAGGCTCACTATCGTTCGCCAGGGAAAAAATCGACACCTAAATAGCACGAAATGTCTAAATATTGACGAAGAAATGGGTCGAAAAGTTTTAAATTCGACTAACTAATGGGGCAAACATCTTAACATCTGAAAACTAATGGGGCTAAACATGAGGGAGAAAGTGGTCCAGAAAACAGGCCCATGTCCCCTTATTCATTTATGCACAAATTATAGTAACACTATAGATACTGTGAGTTGAGATCAAGTACCAAGAATAAGTTGGTACAAATATTATGACAAAGGCAAATATTTACAATTTTAACGTAATTATGAAACTATTAATTACTAACTTATACAATACTCGCAATTCTCTAAAAAACAATTAGTGAAATACTCTAATATAAATATAATGTTATGTGTATTAAGGAAACAAAAGGTAAGCTGCCTGTAATGAGTGTCTCTTCCAAAGCCAAAAGAGTGACAGCCAAATTCAAGGGACGTTGGGGTCAAAATACCTGGACACACAAAGTTTAAAGCAGTCAAAATAATAGGATGAAGGAAAAATTGATTGATGGAGAGAGTTCCAGAGTTCACTAGTTGAGTAGAAGAAAGACAGACCATTTGCTAATTCTGGGATTGGTGAGTTGAACAGAATAGGAGTGGGACTGTGCTGAAAGGCGAGAGTGAATGCTTACCTAAATTACTTTAGTCTGCCAAAGAATTCAGATCAGCGAGTATGTGAATGTTTTTTATTTACGATGCCAGAGTAAGGTTTACTTTGATAATAGTCATATCTCAAGAATAGTGTTTACACACATAGTGTTGAGGTGTAGAACTATTTCTGATATTAAATTTTATTATTTCGATCAGGGAATAGTCAAACAATAGTAGCTCACATTTAATATTAGAATGCAAAGATAGAATAGGTGTCAACTTTTCTCAAGTGGAAATTGGACGTATGGAAAAAGGGACTCGAAAGGCTAGACAGGGCCAAAAACAGATTTGCTCCTGAAGTGTTTGATACTTCCGTCAAAGTGGTTTAGGTACTGTCTCTTTTTGCTGCTATCCCTGTGTTGGTGGTGCTGAGGGTAACAATTAAGTTATTAAGGCCTTGCAGCTGAAATGTCTGTCTGGTGGTTAGTGGTAACTATCTCGCTGGTGGTAATGTCAGGGTGGGAGACGTTCTGAGCTAGAAGGGTATGTAGAGGGTATGTAGAGGCTGCTGGTGTTGGTAATGACTTATGCCCTTGTTGTTCGGAAACCTGGATTGTGGCGATTATTGTTTTTTTTAACTTCTTGCCTATTAAAATATAATGTATAACCTACAGTAGTCGAAAAAATGCATTAATAATATCGCTTACTATTGGTAGTCTGCTTAAGTTGCGGCGCTCATCTCTGCATCATTGCCCTTTTGTGCCAGTAGTGGGTAACTCATGTGAGTTATCCAGACAGATACACAGGGACAACTGCATACCATAATTTGCCTCCACAGTAAGGGTGCGCCCACAAATGTTTACTATCTTCAGGTGTCTATTATATTGCTAAGCGAAAAGAGGCACAAACTCTAAGGAGACTTGCCCAAGCATCTCATCCTGCCCAGGAATGGAACCCTGATCCTTTCAGTTGTGAGCCAAACACGCTAACCAACACACCATAGGGGGATTTCTACTATAAACAGTGTACTTCTGATGGGAAACAATTACCCCATTCAGTACCAGGGATGTCTTTTTTATCATATTTTGGCAACTATTGGATTATTATATTCAGCTTAGGTAGGGCCTCTAGTAATAATAGGACTTCAAACTATCTCAATCAATCCTATAACTACCACAGATCCTTCCTAAGCTGTATAGTATCGTCTAATTATAGCTAAAATAAAATATAAAACACGTCGCTGTTACTCAAAGGGTTAACATGTGCTAGGAAGTTGTAAGATGGTTTTGAAAATTATATATATTAAGAACTCGAAGGCAAGTCAGTAACTAATAGTGGGCGACATATATTGTAAGATATACTCTATCTATCTATCTATCCATTTGTCTATCTACCCCTCTATATCTATCAACTATCCACATCTCTGCCTCCCCCAATTACATACACATAGCCTACACAATTACACATAATACACATTGTTATGCCCTGATTTTATACAGGATTAACGATTGATTAAGGTGAGTTCTTCGAGACTGGACTATCAGGTTTCATGCACATACATATAAGGAATCAATAGAACACATAGATATAATTTCGGAATGTGGTTTGTAATACAGCTTTATTTAGGTAGCACTCACTTGCATAGAAAAATAATCAATTCACTTAGGAAAAACATAAAGGGGCAAGCGATTCAGTATCAAGATTGGTCTTTCAATTCTCCTAGCACGATCGTGGATCTGGATGGAGCGTGCTCTACCACTTTCAATGCTCAGGTATTCTTCTTCTAAGATAAGTACACAATACAAGGTTAGAGGAGATTTACTCGAGGGGCACTGGTTAAGTTCTCATAGGTATCTTTTGAAGTTAATTGCGTATGCCTTATGCTTGCTTATTTTGATTGACGCGTATCTAGCTTTTGCTCTTGGCTTTCAGGAAACACGAGAGAGTGATTATGCAACAAATTTGTATACTGGGTTGACTGTTAATGCACGATATCTGAATTCGTCACTGAAATTATTTACTTTACGCCTTATCCCATAAACTCTCTGGATCTCAGAATATCTATACCATAATCTCCAAAATAGGAAGCACTCATTATGTGGCTGAGGGTAAATATTGTCGTGATAATTATCTCGTAGTATTTTTACACTGGTACGAATTCTTTGGCAATAAACAGGAAGCTCTGGTAATCGAACTTGAAGCACTCGTCATAGATAGCAAATAACTAAGGGTAAGCACAGGTGAGCAATTGATCCTGTGGTCAGGTATCTCCGCACTGATATAAATAATAATTAATAGTGCACTGTTGGTTATCTTCTTAGTCGCTTGATCTGTTGTCGTTGAGGGTTTCTGGGATGCTCCGTGGGCCGTCCAGGGTGTCCAGTCATGTGAAGAAGTTAAAGTTGGGTCAATGGGCTTTGGGTCTTAAATGTGGTTTCGTAACTAGGAGGGATAAGTTGGTCGCCACATCGAACTAACGCAAGTATTCTAGGCACGCAAATACTTGACTGTGCTGACCTTTAATATTAACCGGTGATGAAGTTCTGTTCAGCTACTCTTGGGGCTAGGATTTTAAATGTTATGTTTCAGGCAGGGGCCGGATTAACAAAACATCGGACAAACGCAAGAGGAGTCGATACAAGTAACTCTTCTTGACAGTCTCTAATCTATTTAAGAGGTTCAAAGAACTAGGGCGGTGTTAACCTTTTAGTCACAAATCCTGGTGGGTTGCCACAGACAATATGTGCCTAGGATCTATATATGTTAAGTGCTCCTGAGAGTATCTTGCATAGACCCTTCTAACACAAAAGGTCTTTCTATCCTAGATCTCTGTGAGTTAAGTGCCAGTAAATGTCTAAGATAACAAGTGTACTGAAAGGTAGGTTTGCCTTCGTCTTTCAATATTCTTATTAGGTTAGAGAAGAAACTAAAATGGAAAACTGTATTAAATTCTGGGTGGCCAGAAATAATCAGTTATACGTATACAGTTACGGGTCCACTTATTTAACTCTACAGATCTTTCTCTCCTAGATCTCTGTGAGTTAAGTACTGAGCAAGATGTCTAAGATAATAAAGTATTGAAAGGTAGGATTGCCTTCGTCTTCCAATATTTGTACTAGGTTGTTGTTGTTGTTGTTGTTCCCCAAGCTGCCTGGCCGAACAGCCCCAAGGCCCCGAGCAAGGCCAAGGCCATAACCGAGCGCCCCCACAGAACCCTCCCTGCCGACCACAATAAAGCCTGGGTGACCGAAGCCACTCCATGGCGGGGAGCTTGAGGAGGGTGCGGAAACGCCCGGGAAACCAAAGCCCCACCCAGAGCCCTGTGCCCCTCAGCAATTATGAAGAGAAAGTTGAGGGGCAAGGGAAAAATGTGACGCTTTGGCTTCCAATCTTGGTAGATTGGGAGGTCAATCCACGTTAGAGACGCCGTCACGTGAGATCTAGAAAATATATAAGTAAAAGGAACAGTCAGAGTAAGCTATGGGTATGGCAGAGATTGCTCAGTTCTCACTCTGATAGACCAGCCCATCACCATTTGTACTAGGTTAGATAAGACACTAAGACACTATTTCTGGCCACCCAGAATCTAATATAGTTATTCATATTAGTGTCTTTGTACTAGGTTAGATAAGACACTAATATGAATAACTATATTAGATTCTGGGTGGCCAGAAATAATTAGTTATACGTATATAGTTCTTGTTGTACTATATAAATGATTAGAAAACTCAAGTGGAAGAGGCCATAATTATCAGCAATGAGTTTTTAATAAACTTATTTGGGTTATATGTATATTGTCTTAAGGTCTCGATATTAACCAATGGGTTGCCACGATTAATAAAGATCCAAAAAGTGTATATATATATCACTGATAGTATCACAGACTCCGGGTTGCCGTTCGTCAGTAACTAGTCTTTAGTGGGGGTATAAAATAGTCTTCAGTCAGAGAGGGTTGCCGATCGTACAGAAGCGATATTTCTACTTACTTAGTTCTCCTCCTCCCAGGGTTTATATAGAATGGCTGCCCGGTGTTGTCGAGGCTGCCGGCTGGTTGATTTACTGTTATCTGAGTGTTCTAGAAATGGGAGAGGTGAGGTTTAGCTTCACATGTGGTGCTTTATAGGAGGGCTCACTTAATTGAGTAAGGAAGAAGTAGACGTAACATTTTTTTGGGTGGAGATAACAGGCTTTCAAGTTGTCAAGCTGGTGGAGGTGTGGAGGAAGTTGGAGCTGGGGTGTTGTCTCGGCTAGGAGTGGTTCACTTTATTATCTGGAGGCAGCTGTGCATGGTGGCAGTTGAGGATTCATCGCCTGGGTAATTCGTTCCTTATATCCCGTGTCCTGGATCAGATAATATGGTTAACTTACACATCTAACACATAATGACATGTGATGGAAGTGTTGTTGGCAAGAGGTTCTTCACTGGGTTGTTTTCGAGGTCAGGGGGGCGGGGCGCTTTGCTCGTTAAGGCCAACTGGTTGGGTGCCTGTACTTATAAAGTAAGTTACTTTACTTTTGAGGCAGCCGTGTAGTGGTGGTATAAGACGAGTGGGCTGAATATCTCCTCCCTCATCCTACGTCTCTTGGATAATGTGGAAATAGTAATTAAAACGCATCTAACACACCCATATACGTGTGGAGCTGGTTGTTGGGCAGAGTTTTCCTGGTGGGCCTCTCGCCGGGGTCAAGGGGGTGGAGCACGTCGCTATTCCGGGGTAGACCGGGGGGGAGCGGGTGTCCCACCGTAACCGTGACGTGGCCTGACATGACCACAGAATAATGGAATAACAGGGAAAATAGGTGATAACTGAAGGAGGGGAGGAAAGTGGGGAAGGAGGGGAGGTGGAGGAGTGATATTTGGCATGGCCCAGGGGCAATAACAAAATAAAAAAAAAACAAAAAAACAGTGTTTTTTTGGGTGTTATAAATCAATTTGTTTCCCCCTTACTCTTAATAGTCTTCCCGCAGTCCGCCGGGGGAACTCTTAAGAGTCTTCCCGCAGTTCCCGGGTTAATGAGTCTGGTATGGTGGGTAATATAGGATTTTCGTTGGGGGTTACCTGAGGAGTGACAACTTCGTCAAAAGTTTTGAGGTTGCCCACTTTTAAACCTTTGGGTAAAGTTAGTACATCGTCTGAAATATTGGCAATTAGAATGGTATTCTGTTGGGAAGACAATATGGCAGGTTGGATTATACATCGGTTTTGGTCTATGGAGGGGGTGGTGGGGGTTAAAATCATGGCATCTTGGGGTATAGGTCTAAGGGGCACCCATTTTTGATGGTTAGGGGGAGATGGTAATTCGGTTTTTGATCATAGCGGGACTCATAATAGTCAGGAGGGGGGGGTAATTTTTGTTCTGACTGGCTCAAGGTAGACTTTGAAGGATAAGTTGAGGGTGGCGGAGGATAGTTTGTGGGGAGGGGGGGCGTGAGGGGTGCCTCCAGTGTTTCTATTCTATGGACGGGGGGGTGGGGGGGGGTATTTGGTTGATGAGTTTGAGGGAGGATGGTCATGTTTAATTTGGGGGGGTGAATTTTTGCTGGTGGGGGGGCGGATTTTGTTTTTCTTTCTTTTGGGATTTGTTTGGGAAATAGCCATTCGTTGGGGGTGCTGTTGGTTAACGGATTGGTTAGTTATGGGTGTTGGGTTAGGTTTATGTGTCGGCTTTGCGAGATGGGATGCGGCAGATTTAGGTTTAGGTTTATCTTTCAGGTGAGATTGGCTGGGGTTGGCACAGGTTGTAAGGGGGCTATTCTGTTGTTGTTTTTTTTTTTTTTAACATGATCAGGCGTTGGCCACAGTCAACCTGTGCTTGCAACTTGTGAAGGAGATCGAGCCCTAAGTACCCATCATAATGCTGGCAATCTGAGTGAAAGATTACGAAGGGGTGATAGCAATTTGCATGAGGTGCGGGGGTGGTCACATGCAAAGGATGAGTTTCTCCCCTGACATATAGGGGGGCGTCCCCGGCACTGATTAGTCTAGATTTGGTAGTTTGTACCCTGCCGAACTTCTTATGGTGTTGGTCATAAAATGAGCTGAATATGCATGATCGGGAAGCGCCGGTATCTATGAGTAGCCGGACAGGAATTCCTTGGAGTTGTGCAAGGTGGTAAATGGGGGTGATTGGTCATTTATGGTGTCCCCCGCCAACGCCATTGTAGGCGGGGGAAGATTTAAAATTCCTGGGGGTCTATTTCGGACTCTCCCAGGATTTCCTCCATTTCTTGATGAGTTTCGAGGTGAGCAACGTCCTCGTTGTCGAGGTCTTGGACCTCCTAGTCCTCGATCATCCCTTCCTCATTGGCAGAGATGCGAGGTTGGACTGTGCGATATTTGGCAGAGTCTCTGATGTCATGAAGAGCACATTTGTGATTACATGCAGGGAAATTATAAGGGTTGATAATAACAAGAGTAGGGTTCTTACTTTTGTTGCTGTTGTAGGCCTGATTTTTGTTGTACACTCGGCGGATGGGGTTGGGGTTTAACCTGGGCCTGCTGGGTTGAGGTTTGCCGGAGTAGTACGTGGGTTTGGTGGTCGTTGGTCGGCTCGTGTTCTGAGGGTGGGTGGTGAACCTTTTGATGGCGGCAATGGTGTTAGCTTTCTGGGGTTGCACCGCGAGGATTCTCCTGATGGTGATCAGATCGTGTTGAAAACCAACAGGATCATGCATGACAAAATATTCGCGAACTGGTGAGGGCAACGCTTGAACGAGATTCACCAGAATGTGTTGATCTTGTTGAATTTTGGGGAGAGTGGGGAAAGCAGATTTGATTTGTTGTGAAATAGAAGCTAAGGTGGCTTCTAGATCACCTCCGTACTTTATGTCTTTAATGCGGGCATGGGCGACGAAGATGCCTAATGAGGGCTTAATGGCCTCGATAACTATGGGCCGGAACTGGTCCCAAGTGAGTGTGGGGTTAACTTGTGATGCAATGAGGGAAACGGTTTTTCCCAGGTGCGTTAACAGTACGGCGATTTTTTCTCGGTCCGTATTATATGCCATGTCTAGCACTGGTTTTACAATGTCCATGTAGGTTTCGATTTCGTATGTGTCCCCATCGTATTTCGGGATGGGGATGTGCGAGCGAACTGCGGCCATATTCGCGATGTTACAATGCTTCTATTGTTTAGCAATATGAAATGCAATGAAATCTTCTATCCGAATCAAGAATCACCGCTGCCGCCAATGTTACGCCCTGATTTTATACAGGATTAACGATTGCTTGGGTGAGTTCTACAAAACTGGAATATCAGGTTTCATATACATCCATACTGTACAAGGAATCAACCAAACATACATACATACATAACATTTTAAGACTGAGTGTTCCACACATAAGTGCAGTTTCAGTATCTTGTCCTAATGGTGGCGTTCCAGGCAACCCTGTTAAGGGCTGCTTCACTTGTCAAGTTCTTGGATTTGAGATCGGCGCGTATAGTCCGATCCCAGGTCTTCCTCGGTCCACCCCTTGGTGCAGCTCCCTCCACAATCACAGACCTGCATTTTTTCACCCAATTTTGTTCATCCATTCTCTCCACATGTCAATACCATCCCAGTCTACTTGTACGCATCACCTCGCTAATACTCTTTATACCTAAACGTCTCCTCAGCTCAACATTTGTTATTCTATCCTGTAGCCTGGCCCCACACATCCATCTCACCATTCTCATCTCATTACGCTCCATTCTGTTGACATCCTCTACTTTAACGGCCCATGTTTCTGAGGCATACGTCATTGCACTTCTAACACATGAGGCATACACCTTTCCCTTCAGGGGGAGAGGCATTATTTTCATGGTCAGGATTGGCATCAATTCTATGAACTTCCCCCAGCCACAACTAATTCTAGCAACAGTGGCAGCCTCGGCCCCACCACCGGCAGAGATGGTATCTCCTAGGTAACAAAAGTTGTTCACCAGCTCCAAAGACTCATTTCCAAAGTCACAGCCACAGGATCATCACTTAAAACAAGCTCGCCTTTGCACACTACGCACTCAAATTTCTCTATTTCTGACTTATCCTTCGGCAGGAGGATATTCTACTACAGCGCTTACTCCCATGGTGTACCCAACATTGACAGATGCTACATTGAATTGAGTTAACGCCCACTCCCTTTCCACACACTGCACATGGGTATGCACCGCTCTTTTCCACATATCCTCGTCTCAATCTACAATGCATAACTTTGGTTTTGTTAATATTGACTCTTAAACCCTTGCTCGCCATGCCCTCTCTCCACTCTCTGAATTTGGCCTCAGCATCCTGCATACTGTTAGCTATTAGGACTAAATCGTCTACATAAAACAGTTCCAACGGGAGTCCGCCTCTAAAAACTCTAGACAGCGCTTCCAAGACCATAATAAAGAGGAGGGGGCTTAACACTGAACCCTGATGGACTCCAACAACTGCGAACTCATCACTCAGTACACCCTTCACCCTCACCAAACTTCGCAAATCCTCATACATCTTCATTATCACACGCACCAGCCACTCTTCCACACCAAGTTTCCTCATAGCCCACTGCACAACATCTCTAGGCACCCTATCAAAGGCCATCTCCAGGTCTACAAACACAAAGTAAAGCTCCCTGCCTTATAGTAAGTATCTTTCCTGTATCTGCCTGACTATGAAGATAGCATCAGTTGTACCACGTCCTGGCATAAAACCAAACTGCATATCATCAATAGAGATGCTTTGCCTGATCAAACCCTCAAGGACTCTCTCACAGACGTTCATGATTTGGTCAAGCATTTTCAGGCCCCTATAATTTCCTCTATCTAGCGCATCCCCTTTTCCTTTGTATATATTTACTATTACACTTTTGAGCCAATCCTCTGGGATTTTCTCATCTTTAATAATGGTGTTTATCAACTCAGTGACCAAGTTTACACCAATCTCCTCTGAGGCTTTTATCATCTCAGCGACAATGTCGGAGCAACCTGGAGCTTTACCGTCCTTCATTTTATTGATTGCGCCGCTCACTACAGCTGGTGCTATCAAAGGAGGGGGCCCAGATATTGGTTTTTCGATACTAAGCTGTTCCTTATCCCATTCAAACTCTACATTTAGCAATCGTTCATAGTGTACCTTCCATGCTTCTCTGATTTCATTTTCTGCATACACAATCTTCCCATTATCATTTCTAACACACTGTTCACCTATAATATCCCTACTGTCATTTTAAACTCGCCTAGCTAGGTTGAAGATCCCATTGGGATTGTCAGTGTTACACACTTGTTCGAGGACCAGGTCCTTAATGCAATGTTTAGCATTGTAAATAACTCTTTTGGCAGTTCGTTTAGCTGCCTGGTATTCCTCCCTGCTGCCTCCTTTCTTCCATGCTTTGAAGCATCTCCTTTTCTCTTTCACAGCATGTTCTACCTCATCGTTCCACCACCAAGAGGTCTTATTCCTGAGGTGACCCTTTGTTTTCCCACAGACTTCGTCAGTGGCAACGATAAGGCTATGCTTAAGAAAGTTCCATTGGCTATTTACATCGTTAGGCCTAGCTTCCTTATTTCTATTCATTTCCTCCAGTTCACTATGAAACCTATCCCTAACTTCCTGGTCCTTCAGCAGCCACACTTTCCTTTTGGGTATGTAAACCTTCTTGCGCTTAGGATCTTTGTATAAGCTCATGTCACACACAAGTAGCTTATGCTGGGGGAAACATTCTTCGCTCGAGATGACCTTTACATCTCGAACTAGTTTCCAGTCTTTCCTGTTAACCAAGAAGTAATCTATCTGGCTACTGGAGACCCCAGAGTTATATGTGATCAGGTGGCTCTGTCTTTTCTTGAACTTTGTGTTACACACAACCATGTTGAGTGCAACGCAGGACTCCAATATATATTCGCCTTCTAGATTTCTCCTTCCGTAACCATTTCCTCCATGTACCCCCTCGTATCCATCTGCAGATTCTCCCACGTGACCATTGAGGTCCCCCCCCCATGATTGTTATTTCGTTCTCCGAGAGGCCTGAAATGACACTGACGGTGTCATTCCAGAAGTCCTCTTTTATCTCTTTCTGTAAACCAGCCTGTGGGGCATATGCAGATAGACATTCAGAATTCTTTCACCAACTTTCAACTTCAAAACAATCAGCCTTTCACTAACTCTCGTAATCTGAAGCACACTTTCCGCCAGCTCTTCAGCCACCAGAACACCCACTCCTCCTTCCACTTTATCAGTCTCCACACCCATCCAGTATATCCTATATCTTTTCCTCCTTCCGACAAGCCACTGTTCCACATGCCTCTTCCAGAGTGTTTCCTGGAATATAATTTCCGAAATATAATTTCGGAATGTGGTCTGTAATACAGCTTTATTGAATTAACACACTCGCCGGTATAGAAAAAGACTCAATTCACTGTGGAAAACATAGGTAGGAACAATAGATTCAGTATCAAGCTTGGTCTTGTTATTCTCCTAGCACAATCGTGTATCTGGATGGAGAGTGCAATGCCACTTTCAACACTCAGGTATTATTCTTCTGAGATAAAGACAAGATACAAGATGAGAAGAAAGTCACTTATTAGGGCACTGGTTAAGTTCTCATAGCATCCAGTAAGGTTCGTTGATTATGCATAAGGCTTAGTTATTTTATTTAGATGTTGGGCTACCGTCAGGTTTCAACTTCACAAGATCTGGTAGAGTAGATAGACAACTAGAATTGTATACTTTTTGACTGTTAATGCATGTGTTGGAAATTCGTCACAGATTCGCTTTACGACCTATCCCGCAATCTTCTTGGGATCTCAGAATATCTATACCATAATATCCAATGTAGGAAAAACTTGTTAAGTGGCTGAGGGTAAATATTGTCGCGGTAATTATCTCGTAATAACTTTTACTGGTACGAATTCTCGGGCAATGAACAGGGAACTCTAAGGATCGAACTTGAAACACTCGTCGCGGTTAGCAAATAACTTCAAGGTGAGCATGGGCAAATACAACGATCTGGTGATACAGTATCTCCGCACTGATACAATGATAGTTAATCGTGCACTGTTGGGTTATCTTCTTAGAATCTCGATCTGATGTCGTCGAGGGCTTCTCGGCTGTTCCGGGGCCGTCCAGGGGGTCCAGTTGTGTGGAGAAGTTACAGATGGGCCATCAACCGTTGATGAAGTTCCGTTAAGGTACTCTCGGGGCTAGGATTTTTAATGTTATGCTTCAGGCTGAGGCCGGACTAGCATCCCATCGAACTAACGTAAGGAGGGCCTACTCAAGGGCTCTTCTTAACTGTCTCTAATCCATATGAGAGGTTCAAAGAACTCAGGCAATTTTACCCTTTTTGTCACAAACTCTGTGGGGTGCCACAGACGAAATGTGCCAAGGATCTATTCTTGCTAAGCTCTCCTAAGAGTGTCTCGCATAGACCCTTCTAACACAAAAGATCTTTCTATCCTAGATCCCTGTGAGTTAAGTACAAGTTGGATGTCTAAAATAATAAAGTATTGAAAGGTAGGGCTGCCTTCGTCTTTCAATAATTCTATTAGGTTAGGTTAGACACTAATATAAATAACTATATTAAATTCTGGGTGGCCAGAAATACTCAGTATTAATATGTATTTTTGTTTTTTTGTATTCTATATAAAAGGTTATAAAACTCAAGTGGAAGAGGTGATTCCAACAATGAGTTCTTAATCACTTATTTGGGGTAGATATATGTATTAGTAAAAGGTATCTATATTAACCGGTGGGTTGCCACGATTAATACAGATCCAAAAGAATATATATATCAATGTCACTGATTTTAAACACAGACTCCAGGGTGCCGCTCGTCTATAGGTAATCTTGAGTGGTGAGTTAAAATAGTCTTCAGTCAGAGAGCGGGATGCCGTTCATCAGAAGCGATATTTGCACTTACCCAGCTCTTCTCCTCTCAGGGTTTATATAGCAGGGCTGCCCGGTGTTGCCTGGGCTGGTGGTTGATGGGTTTGTCATTCTGAGCTGTTCAGTGAGGTGGCAGGGGAGTTTCTGCTTTCTAGGAGGAACCTACTTTAGGGAGTGAAGAGAAGGTGAATGCCAAATTTTTGGGGCTGGGGCTAACAGGTTCTTCAAGCTATCAAGATGGTGGAGGTGCGGGGAATGCTGGAGTCGGGATGTTGCCTTTGCTGGGGGTGGTCCTTTTACCCCTGGGGGGGTGGCTGGGTATGGGGTTGCTGTGGAGTAACTGTCTGGGTAATTGGCTCCTCATTTCCGGTGCCCTGGATTACATAACAGTGTTAGTCTATAACCGGACATATAAGAACAAGTAATGGAAAGGACGTTGGCAAGAGGCCCCTTTGTTGGTTGTTATTCGTGGAGGCTGGGGGCGGAGTACCTCGCCTCGTGGAGGCCAGGTGGCAAATGGTCCGACTTTTATAAGTAAGCTACTTTTTAAGAAAGGAATTGAGTGGGGGGGGGGGGGGGAATGTATAGCCCTCCCGTTACCTGTAGTCCCTGAGTAATGAAGTGACAAGTAATGAAATACACTCAGACGTACCCGCATGTGTGTATACGGGGTTGCTAACCAGAGTTCCTCCGGTGGTCCTTTATGTCGGGGTCAAGGGGGGGGCGGAGCAGGTGTAAGTCCCTCCGTGACCTGACACGGCTCGGCGGCCTGGCCTTCGAGTTAATTGGTTTGTTGTGGTCAGCCACATTTGGTTCAGGCTGGAAAACACTAAAACAGGAATATATTGGTGAGGCGAGAGAGAGAGAGAGAGAGAGAATATATATATAGACATAGATAATGATCCAAGAGAAGGCAGGACATGTGTAATTAGGGTGGTAGTGCAGTTATCATTATATCACATGGATCGACTCTGGTAGTCACGTACCTGACACAAACACAACGCAAGGAATTGTCGCTTCGTCGTGTGGGTGAGGTCATGTTCTAAGTCTGGCACAGCTTATACCCTGCTTGGTTACTAAAGGGAAGGAGATAGAGCAATGTAAATTGTGTACTAGAAGGTGGTGGCTGACGAGATGTGTGTTCTTCGGTGAAGAAGATTGGAAAAGAAAACATGCACAATGGGTTACGTATTTCAATAGTTTGTAGAACATACCACGTGAGGTTATGAATAGGTATTTGTTAGAAGGGGTAACGAACAAATACTTTAGGTTAGTGTTAGTGGGTTAGTCAGCATCATGGGGTTAGTATGTTAACAAGGGAAACAACAATAACATCATATGGGCCCCCAGTGGGTTGCGGGGTGGCCCAGGGTAATTGCATAATCCAATCTCGGAATTACTCTTCGGGATTTGCTAGGTTATTAAGGGGTTAGTATATTACGAAAGGAGACAACAATAAAGATCATATGGGCCCCCAGTGAGTTACGGGGTGGCCTAGGGTAATGGCATCATTTGATCTCGGAATTACTCGTCAGGATTGGTTAGACTAATCTTAGGGGGTTGGTATATTATGAAAGGAAAACAACAATAAAATCATGTGGGCCCCAGAGAGTTAAAGGGGGGGCCTAGGGTAATTGCATAATACAATATCGGAATTATT
Source organism: Paralithodes platypus (assembly GCA_032716605.1). NCBI lineage: Eukaryota > Metazoa > Arthropoda > Malacostraca > Decapoda > Lithodidae > Paralithodes > Paralithodes platypus. The sequence goes on along the minus strand of CM064502.1, from coordinate 33,163,362 downwards.
CCTTGGTTTTGGTTGGTTGATGTGAGGAGGTTGATACTAAAAGGGTTGGGAATATACGACCTTTGAGAAGGGTTGGGAATATACAACCTTGGGGGGGTTTGGAGGTTGACGTCCGTGGTCGGCCATCTTGGGGTAGGTTGTCCCCGCGGTTTGTTGAGGGGGTAATCCTCCGGGACTGGGCAAGGTGACCTTGGTTCGGGGATTGTCGCGGAGGTGAGGGGCAGCACGCTCTCCTGCTATCTTGGGTGAGTGTCTGTGTGTATTTCTCGACCAGGTTTCTCCGGGTTGTTTCTTTGTTGTTGTGTGGGTGCCTCTGTTGTCTGTCTGTTTCTCCTCATCCATCTTCACTCTTTTCCGTCTGTTTTTGTCTATGGGGGTGGTTGAAGGTTGTTGTCTGCAGTCGGCCATTTTGTAGTGGGTTGTATCTGCCGGTTCATAAGGTGGTAGTCTTCTTGGGCTAGGGGCGGTGGCCTTGGCTTGGGGATTATTGCGGAGGAGCGGGGTCGTTCGCTCTCCCTCCGTCTTGGGTGAGTGTCCATGCGTCTCTTCTGGCCATGCCTCTCTGTGTTCCTTTCGTGTTGGTTTGGGGGGGTCCTGGCGTCTTTCTGTTTCTCCTGTATTTCAGTAACATATCTATTTGTGCACACAACTAATATATGTATCAACTATACTCCTACAATCACTACACATGGCGAAAAAAATATTTTATGAGCATCCACAAATTGCTTGCAAAGTATGAATGTTCACTTGCTAAGCACCAAATCCTTATAAAAATAGTATATATAATAAACATATGTTTTAGTAGAATTATTTACAGTGGAATAAGGTACTGTCACTAAGTTTAACTATTGTTAAAACTCACTAAACATATAGATGCGCATTTAGATGAGGATATGGCAGGACCTCATAAGTCATCACTGCCGACGAAGGATACACACTCTCCCTCACCCCTCAAACTCACATGCGCGAGCAACCCACTGTCATTATAAGCCACATTTTCCTTTACCATCATTATCTCCGATAGACTGGAAATGGTGTCGTATTTCACACCCAAATGCCATAAAAGGGTGTCCAATATCAAGCCAACTCAACCCTGCTCTTCCACAGGGTCGAAAATCAACCCGATTCAGACTTTCGCAGCTTGATAACAGTTTTAAGATTTTGTGTATATATCCATATATAAATAATCGATTTGGATGTTATAATTATAAATGTACCTAGCTATATCCTCAGAATGTCCAAGAGAAGCGTCATAATCCTATAGAAGGCCGATAACCTACCGGAGTTATTATATATAATACCCCAAAGTAAGCGATTATATTATAGGAATAGTCATCACAATTGTTTACAAATTCAACTAGATCAAAATAATATCGAAATGATGGATCAAATATTGATCTTGATATGTAAAGCCTGTTGTTTATACACATTGGAGGACATGGCCGCAGCCGCGGTGCCACTCCATTCGCGCCTAATCACGATTATATTTCGGTGTATTCTTACTTAAATTTATATCATTTTGGGTTGATTAGGCTACACAATACAATATTACTAAGTAACAGTACACGCATATATATATATCATAACATTTGTGAAATATAGGTTCTACCGCGCAAAGCACCACGGCTGCGTGAGGGCCAGTAGGAACGTAGAGATATCGAGGGGGGGGGGGGCATCTAGCCTCGTGACCTTGACCAAGAGTCAAGTTCAGAAAATCAGTGTTCGTCACGGTAATTAATCTGTCACTCCTCCTCAGAATTATTGAAATGTCTATGTATGCGAATATTGCTTGCTCTACTATTAAACAAATAAATATGTTGTATAATTTAACCTAATATGTAATGTCACAACACATCTTAAATTGTATATATTCAAATTTATTGCTGATATGTTATGTTGTCGATTATTCCAGTCCCTGACATACCTCATGATATTTGGTATATTACGCTATTTCGCTTTTATTTTGTCTGTATTTGCTTTGTAGTAATGATTCTGCAATGCATCTTTACTTTCATTCATAAAAATAGTCAGGAAAGGTTGTCCATATAATATATATTTAAAAGTCTGGATCGCCCCTTGTTCATTTTGTGCCACCCCACTATAATGAGAGTGGGTTATCAGACTTTGGGGTAACAGAAAACGCAGCATTAGTTTCCAAAAACTATATCGACAGCTTACTAAATTTTCCAGAACTTATGTTGATTTCTCGGAAAAACTTATCATATTATGATAATACATAGCATCAATTAATAGAGCATACTTATATGAAAATATAATAATGCTTTTCGTGATATAGTAATAAAGAGTAAAGGAATGGTGAAATCCTAGAACGGCGAGAAGACCTGTTTACGGATAGAGGTTTTCATACCGTAGAGGCATCAACATTGATAAGCCCGACTCACCCGAGACCACGCTCAAGACCAGTAACTGGTAAAGCCCGTCTTATTTTATGGACTATTATAATATTCTACTCTAAGTGAGGTTTAAATGCTATATATATCAAACACTTCTAAGAAACTTACATTGGATGAATTATTTACTTCATAAACCTCTGAATAGAGGAACTGAACTGATAATATATTTTGTACAAAGGTTTGAGACATTCAGAGAAATCCAGTTTTACATTTACAGAGGGCGAATATGCTACAAATTAAACAAACGAAAACTACTTCAATAATCATACTAATGGCTGCTAATAGTTTATAACGCATAATCTTGGTATATTTCTTTGGGACCTAAAAAAATATTGTGGTTAGCCCCAAAGCGACCATTCTCCATCTGGTGGTCACCCCAAGAAGCTTGTGCGTGGCGCTTCTAATTGTAGTCGAAAACTAGATCGAAGGTAGGTTATGTTAGGTATTCTAATTTATACCAAACATATATTTTGAAGCTGCCAAACTACAATTACCCATAACAAATGATGGTAAAATCGATTTTGTGCCACCGCCTTGAGAGAGAGAGAGAGAGAGAGATAAGCGTTATAGAGAAATCGAGAGTGAGAGTGAGTCTTCGGTTACCACATCTCTCCAACCAACTACCAATATATTATATTCCTAATCCAGGAAGAAATTAGCTTTTACTATTCTGACAGCCTCACATATTTATATATCTATTTCGTCTGGCCCCTACATTTGGAAACGCAAATAATCAGAAGAAACATACAGTTGAATAAATATATCTAATACCCAGGTTGTATCTTGGCATCTCCCGGGTCCTCGAGTATCCCATATGTGTACAGTTGGCCACATAATTATAAGAACATAAGAAAATGGGAGTCTGCAGAAAGCCGATTGGCCCAAACAAGGCAGATCCCTCTCACACCCAACCCTAATTACAAGGCCTAATTATAAGGCCTTATAAGCTGAGCTTAAAAAGCCCAGCTCACTAACACCATTAAAGCCTAGTTCACACTATCCGTGTTTCGTACCGTTTTACGGTCCGTCCGTATAAAAAATTGTGACGTCAGAGTGACGTCACTTACAGACATGCGGCCCGTACGTAGTGTGAACCGAGAAGCCGTCTACCAACATGCGGACCGCTCAAAAAGATGGCTTCGATTCATCTTTTTTGTGTCCTGACAGGAAGTACGTTCCGTACTTTGAACATTGAAGTGAAATGTGTGTAATATTGTTGTGCCATTTTCCATTACATTATAGTTAATATCGCATAACAATATATGCTATATGTATAATTTTAATGGCAAGGCAAATATTAAGCCAGTTTAATACGTTAACCTATTGATCGTGTGTACCTGGCAGCCAACGCAGCACCACCAAACTTACCAAAGTTAACACGTACTGCTTCGCGCCCCTCCAGAGAGCCTAGAGAAAATGAACACCTAGTTTATAACTACAGAACAACAACAACATAGGTTTCTCCAATAAAATCTCGATTCCCTTCTACAGTGCATATAATGTCTATGTCCAGGTACCGTTGCCCACATAAGTTGTTTCTAATCGTGATCTGATGTATGAATGTAAATTAAATACAGTAGTAGGCCTACTGTATACGAATGAATTGCGAGTGCGGTTTCTTTTAATTATCAGTTTACTAATCATATGAATTAACCTCTATATACTCGTAATTCAATGATGCGCAATATATTTCCATTAACATGGTCACGGAGGGGAACAGAACTAATATAAATATGTGGGCAACTGCAGGCTATGTGATGGCTTGGTTTTGATGTATGTTCCTAGTTAATATGCATTGGCCCGCGGTCTGGAATGCGGTCCGCATTTCCTTTCAACTTTACTTTTCCGCGTCCGTTTTTCGTATGTGATGTCACAGGCCCAAAAACGGATCCGCAAAAGACAGCTCGTGTGAACCGGGCTTAAGACTGACCTCGCCGAAACGGTCAGAGGTCAGAAAACGGGGTCTACAGAGCGCTGATTAGCCCGCATCTGACATATCCCCCTCACACCCAACCCATCTCGTCCATATGCTTTCTAATTTTATCTTAAAGCTCCCTATCGTTCTTGATCCCACTATGGCACTTGGTAGCCTATTCCACCTATCTATAACTCTGTTACCAAACCAATATTTGCCTATATCCTTTCTGAAACGAAATTTATCTAATTTGAAACCATTTGTTTGAGTTCTTTCGCTATCACTGAGCTTTAGTACATTTTTCATGTCCCCTTTATTAATCCCACTAACCCACTTTAACACGTCTATCATATCCCCTCTAAATCTGCGTCACTCTAACGAATGTGTTATGCCCTGATTTTATACAGGATTAACGATTGATTGAGGCGAGTTCTTCGAGACTGGAATATCAGGTTTCATGCACATGCATATATGGAATCAATAGAACACATAGATATAATTTCGTAATGTGGTTTGTAATACAGCTTTTTTTAAGTAGCACTCACTGGTATAGAAAAAGAATCAATACGCTTTGGAAAAACATAAAAGGAGCAAGAGATTCAGTATCAAGTTTGGTCTTTCAATTATCCTAGCACGATCGTGGATCTGGATGGAGCGTGCACTACCACTTTCAATGCTCAGGTATTATTCTTCTGAGATAAGCACAAAATACAAGGTTAGAAGAGAGTCACTCGAGGGGCACTGGTTAAGTTCTCAAAAGTATATTGTGAAGTTCGTTGCTTAAGCCTTAAGGCCGCGTCATACAGAACTCGAATCCACCAGAACCCACCGGAATGAATTCAAAAATTCAAATTTTAGCCACTTTTTCCCCATTCTGGTCTATTCTTGTACGTGTTCTGGTTAGATTCTAGTCTATTCTTGTGTTTCGAGTGATGTTCTAGTCGTCACTCGATTGATCGAGAGAGTGAGCAAAAAGTTAGTGCATACGTTAACTTTCTACGATTTATCGAGTCAAAAAACCGTTAAAAATTATCGAGTTACATTCTAGTCGTATCCTGGTCGCATTCGAGTCGCATTAGAGTCGCATTCTACCTATTCTGGTCATGTTCTGATGTAATTTTTATAGTCGATGCCGACTCGAATTACTTGAATGTAACTAGATGCCACTCGATAATGACCGGAAGTCAACTGGATGACAAGTTGATTATTCCACTTTAAAATTGAATGTAATGGAATGAGAGTTGAATATAACCCGAATTAAGAAGAATACAACTGGATGCCGACTAGAATATGACTGGTAGATGACTGCATACTTGCTTGATGTATTGAGTGTACACTGGATGTCGACTCGAACATGACTTGAAGTACTAGAATACAAGTGGAATCCAACTAGAAGGTAAGTGGAATACAACCAGAATATAACTCGACTAGGTGCGGCCCCAAATATATAACGGATTGAAAAAAAACAAACAAACAAATAATAATAAATTAAATAAAATATAAAATCGGCCCTATACGAGGCCATTGTATTTCAAGTAGTACCTGGAATCAAACTTACTCATCTAACTCTCCACACCTTAACTCCGGTTTCCCCTCAGTTGTGTCTACCAATGAAAAGTGTTCTTCCTTCACCCCAGCTGTGTGAGTTAAGGGGGTAGGGTTACTTTTTGGTCTATTTTTTATTTAGCCTATATATATTTTTTTGTTTTTACTTTCTTCGCTAGACATCCATCGAAGCTAAAAAAACACACTCAATTCGAGATTAATTTGTACATTTTTCGGTAGAAAAGTGTCCCAGCCGATGGCCAGTTCCTACTAAAGTTATAGGCTCGCTATCGCTCGCCAGGAAATAAACCTATGCCTAAATGGCACGAAAGGTCTTAATATTAACAAAGAAATAGGGATTTTTTGTATATAACCGCCAAACTAATGGAATGAACGTCATAACATCTCAAAAACTAATGGGGCTAAACATACTTCGGTATTAAGGTTTCTCAAGAGAGCTACCCTTCACTATAACTATAGCTACTGGGATTGGCTTAAGACACTGGGGCTGTACTTCCAGCAGAGAAGGAGGGACAGCTACTACACCATCTATGTATAGAACATCCTGGAGAAGCTGGTACCAGACCCAACAATCAACGAATTGCAAGCAAAACCAAACGACCGCACCGGACGAAAGTGTGAGAGGAGATCCCTACAAACAAATTTACCTGAACGGGTGAAATCCCTCCTTGCAGCCAGCCTAGGACATAGCGGTACAAAAATATTCAACTTTCTGCCCAAGGAAGTGTGAAACAAAACAGGTTGCCCGGTAGACAGGTTCAAAGGGGAGCTAGACAGGTTCCTAAAGACCCTGCCAGATGAACCACCAGTGTCTGGATACACTGCGAACTGCCGAGCAGCCTCTAACTCAATACCAGACCAGATGGACATTCTGCGAAGGGACACACAGGATGGACTCAGCGGTGGCACACCACGACTGTGAAGCCGGGCCCTCTGGACATCATCAAGTAATATTAGTCAGAAGGAAATGAAGAATGTGTCATACAATATTATACAAAAGAATGCGAACAGCAACAAGTAAATTGTTATGCTGGGCGAACACAGGTAGTTTAGGTTCACTAAACGGGAAGAAAATGGTATTCAGTATACGTCGCCGGTATAGAAGGGGTTAAAGGTTCCGCACACGACCACCATTACATCCATTTATCGAATACTGGATATCAATCTAATCATGTACTGGACTCAACGACACTATGAGTAGCGCAATGCTTATGTGAGAGGAAATAACAAATTATGAGACACAAATCTAATAGGACTGACCTCGCAACGAACGTGTTCCTGAACCTATAGAAACAATCTTAATTAATGAATATCACTCTCAACACCAAACACCCCCAAATGAAATTAATGAAAGCATGTGACCGTCCCAGGATTCCATATACATATATTACATAAATATATAATACATGAATAAATAATACAGAAACATAAAATATATAAAATACATAATCATAAGCAGAGTTTGTGGCAGGGTTGGTATATTTACTTACTTTGATTTTTTATCCCTTAACATTTTCATATACCATGTATTATTTAAGCGATCCCTCGAAGAAGATTGGTTGTTTTGTATTTACAATTATAATTACAGTTAAATGATCGCATTATATAAGCACGGATTAATCATAATACTTTATTTTAATTATATGTTGCTTTAACCCATAACTGTCGGGGCGCAACATAAGTCGAGTATAATAAATCTGGACTATCTGGCGGCGCTCGACATAGGTCGTGTGGCAATTTCAGCACGTAGTGTTGCTGAGAGAGAGAGACAAGTGGTGGCAGGAGAGTAGCGAGCGTATGACTGCTCCAGACCACCGCGGCGAACCTACTGACACGAATCCCACCTCCTCCCTCCCTCTCTCACTCGCTATATACGGAATTGTATGGGGAAAGTGCCGAATTACATGCTTTTTGCACTCGCGTTGCGCGGTTGTTGCAAGAAAACTAGCCATCATAAAAGGATCGTTATGGTGTCATTGGAAAGCTCTGTTTATGCCCTTTCAGGGATAGATACTTGTTTTACGCTCTGGGTCTTATTTAGGCATGAAAATGATCACGTAAACAGCCCTATTTTGGCTAAAAACACCCCGCTGGTGGCTACATATTATATACCGCCTAGGCCGCTCGTAAGGTGTTAATGGAATTGTCATCAAATTTTTTACTACAAAATGTTCAATACTAAAATATCAAATACATCTATTATATATTTGTTCATTAGCTTGATCCCTTCTGTACCAGAGAGTGTTACCAAGAATGAACCCTCCAGTACCAGGCAATGTGGCCAAAATGGCTTCAGAGTCAAGAGAGAACACCCTCCCACCTCAAAAGTTGGAGGAGCACTGACCCAGTTAGCCTGTGGGAGCTTGGATCCAAGCTGAGAAGTGTTGCCAATGTCTCAGAGCAGAGCATACAAGTCATGGTACCAGGTACTGCTCAGTACTGGCAGTTACAAGGGCCGCATATTATGGATGTACATCGTCCGTCACTGGTACTGACGAGTGACCTTTTTACTGACGTCCAACGTTCGTCGCTGGTATAGTAAGGGTTAATATAAACAAAACCTTCGTAGGTGAACTTCAGAAAGTAGGATTAATGTGACAAGTACAATTAAACTTATGGTTTAACTATTGCTTTGCAAATATTAGATTATCCACTCATGTCTCAATTCATGGGGGGTAGGATAATTAAGTCGCTTGTACATTTTTAGGTGTGGCGAATGAGCCAAGTAGCTTTTCCCCCCCAAAGACCAGACATCCACCTATTAACCCCAGTAACAGCAGTAACAGGGGACTCAGGAGGTGGGTGATGGTCAAACTCTTTATATTTGTCTGGCTCTCCGTCGGTTGTGTCGGCTCAGTGTTACCCGAAGCTTCCAGTTTTTCTTGTAATTCTCTTTCCTTTCGTTTGCGAATCTCCTGGGCCGCGGCGTCCAATATTTCCTGACGCCAGACGTCATACAAGCCTGCCTGGTAAATAATAAATAATAATAATAATTAGATAATAATAATAAAACTAATAAAACTAATAATAATTATAATAATATAACAATAATAATTTACTTAACATTACAATACTTATGTTTAAATTAAACCCGTGGCAATATGCATACTCTTCCTTAGTAATTAGGCCATGCGTTTCATATCCCAGTCTCATTGACTTTTGAATGGTTAAGGGGAGGCAGACCGTTTTTCTGGTCACCCTTCTTCCTAACGTTTAGCCCCACTAGTTTTGAGATTATAAAACGTTCGGCCCATTAGTTTGGCGATTTTAACACCTTTCGCCCCGTTTTCTTGTCAATTCTAAGACCTTTCGTGCCATTTAGGAGTCGATTATTTCCTGGCGAGCGATAGCGAGCCTGCAATTTTAAGAGGAACCGGCCTTTGGCCGGGACATTTTTCAACCGATAAATTTACAAATTTATCTTGAAGGGGGGTCTAGGGGGTGTTTTTCTAAGCTTGATGGAGGTCTAGGGAGGAAACTAAAAAAATATATGAATAAATGAATTAATAGGCCAAACAAACGGTCTGCCTCCCCTTAATATAGTATTTATCAATTTATAGTCACAAACCTCTAATGTTCTGTCATTGCACTATAGATTCACCAAACGGGGAGCAATAAGATATTTAATGTACGGGCGCAACATAAGAACAAGGCCATTCATACACGGACAGAACAATGGTTTAAGGGGAATGGTTCACTTTTTGGGCGATTTTTGCATGTATTCATTATTTTTCTAGTTTCCTTCCTAGACCTCCATCAAATTTAAAAACAAAAATCCATTTGATCCCCTTTCTAGATTAATTTGTACATTTTTCGGCAGAAAAATGTTCCGGCCGAAGGCCGGTTCTTCCAACATTACAGGCTCACTATCGTTCGCCAGGGAAAAAATCGACACCTAAATAGCACGAAATGTCTAAATATTGACGAAGAAATGGGTCGAAAAGTTTTAAATTCGACTAACTAATGGGGCAAACATCTTAACATCTGAAAACTAATGGGGCTAAACATGAGGGAGAAAGTGGTCCAGAAAACAGGCCCATGTCCCCTTATTCATTTATGCACAAATTATAGTAACACTATAGATACTGTGAGTTGAGATCAAGTACCAAGAATAAGTTGGTACAAATATTATGACAAAGGCAAATATTTACAATTTTAACGTAATTATGAAACTATTAATTACTAACTTATACAATACTCGCAATTCTCTAAAAAACAATTAGTGAAATACTCTAATATAAATATAATGTTATGTGTATTAAGGAAACAAAAGGTAAGCTGCCTGTAATGAGTGTCTCTTCCAAAGCCAAAAGAGTGACAGCCAAATTCAAGGGACGTTGGGGTCAAAATACCTGGACACACAAAGTTTAAAGCAGTCAAAATAATAGGATGAAGGAAAAATTGATTGATGGAGAGAGTTCCAGAGTTCACTAGTTGAGTAGAAGAAAGACAGACCATTTGCTAATTCTGGGATTGGTGAGTTGAACAGAATAGGAGTGGGACTGTGCTGAAAGGCGAGAGTGAATGCTTACCTAAATTACTTTAGTCTGCCAAAGAATTCAGATCAGCGAGTATGTGAATGTTTTTTATTTACGATGCCAGAGTAAGGTTTACTTTGATAATAGTCATATCTCAAGAATAGTGTTTACACATAGTGTTGAGGTGTAGAACTATTTCTGATATTAAATTTTATTATTTCGATCAGGGAATAGTCAAACAATAGTAGCTCACATTTAATATTAGAATGCAAAGATAGAATAGGTGTCAACTTTTCTCAAGTGGAAATTGGACGTATGGAAAAAGGGACTCGAAAGGCTAGACAGGGCCAAAAACAGATTTGCTCCTGAAGTGTTTGATACTTCCGTCAAAGTGGTTTAGGTACTGTCTCTTTTTGCTGCTATCCCTGTGTTGGTGGTGCTGAGGGTAACAATTAAGTTATTAAGGCCTTGCAGCTGAAATGTCTGTCTGGTGGTTAGTGGTAACTATCTCGCTGGTGGTAATGTCAGGGTGGGAGACGTTCTGAGCTAGAAGGGTATGTAGAGGGTATGTAGAGGCTGCTGGTGTTGGTAATGACTTATGCCCTTGTTGTTCGGAAACCTGGATTGTGGCGATTATTGTTTTTTTTAACTTCTTGCCTATTAAAATATAATGTATAACCTACAGTAGTCGAAAAAATGCATTAATAATATCGCTTACTATTGGTAGTCTGCTTAAGTTGCGGCGCTCATCTCTGCATCATTGCCCTTTTGTGCCAGTAGTGGGTAACTCATGTGAGTTATCCAGACAGATACACAGGGACAACTGCATACCATAATTTGCCTCCACAGTAAGGGTGCGCCCACAAATGTTTACTATCTTCAGGTGTCTATTATATTGCTAAGCGAAAAGAGGCACAAACTCTAAGGAGACTTGCCCAAGCATCTCATCCTGCCCAGGAATGGAACCCTGATCCTTTCAGTTGTGAGCCAAACACGCTAACCAACACACCATAGGGGGATTTCTACTACTATAAACAGTGTACTTCTGATGGGAAACAATTACCCCATTCAGTACCAGGGATGTCTTTTTTATCATATTTTGGCAACTATTGGATTGTTATATTCAGCTTAGGTAGGGCCTCTAGTAATAATAGGACTTCAAACTATCTCAATCAATCCTATAACTACCACAGATCCTTCCTAAGCTGTATAGTATCGTCTAATTATAGCTAAAATAAAATATAAAACACGTCGCTGTTACTCAAAGGGTTAACATGTGCTAGGAAGTTGTAAGATGGTTTTGAAAATTATATATATTAAGAACTCGAAGGCAAGTCAGTAACTAATAGTGGGCGACATATATTGTAAGATATACTCTATCTATCTATCCATTTGTCTATCTACCCATCTATATCTATCAACTATCCACATCTCTGCCTCCCCCAATTACATACACATAGCCTACACAATTACACATAATACACATTGTTATGCCCTGATTTTATACAGGATTAACGATTGATTAAGGTGAGTTCTTCGAGACTGGACTATCAGGTTTCATGCACATACATATAAGGAATCAATAGAACACATAGATATAATTTCGGAATGTGGTTTGTAATACAGCTTTATTTAGGTAGCACTCACTTGCATAGAAAAATAATCAATTCACTTAGGAAAAACATAAAGGGGCAAGAGATTCAGTATCAAGATTGGTCTTTCAATTCTCCTAGCACGATCGTGGATCTGGATGGAGCGTGCTCTACCACTTTCAACGCTCAGGTATTCTTCTTCTAAGATAAGTACACAATACAAGGTTAGAGGAGATTTACTCGAGGGGCACTGGTTAAGTTCTCATAGGTATCTTTTGAAGTTAATTGCGTATGCCTTATGCTTGCTTATTTTGATTGACGCGTATCTAGCTTTTGCTCTTGGCTTTCAGGAAACACGAGAGAGTGATTATGAAACAAATTTGTATACTGGGTTGACTGTTAATGCACGATATCTGAATTCGTCACTGAGATTATTTACTTTACGCCTTATCCCATAAACTCTCGGGATCTCAGAATATCTATACCATAATCTCCAAAATAGGAAGCACTCATATGTGGCTGAGGGTAAATATTGTCGTGATAATTATCTCGTAGTATTTTTACACTGGTACGAATTCTTTGGCAATAAACAGGAAGCTCTGGTAATCGAACTTGAAGCACTCGTCATAGATAGCAAATAACTAAGGGGAAGCACAGGTGAGCAATTGATCCTGTGGTCAGGTATCTCCGCACTGATATAAATAATAATTAATAGTGCACTGTTGGTTATCTTCTTAGTCTCTTGATCTGTTGTCGTTGAGGGTTTCTGGGATGCTCCGTGGGCCGTCCAGGGTGTCCAGTCATGTGAAGAAGTTAAAGTTGGGTCAATGGGCTTTGGGTCTTAAATGTGGTTTCGTAACTAGGAGGGATAAGTTGGTCGCCACATCGAACTAACGCAAGTATTCTAGGCACGCAAATACTTGACTGTGCTGACCTTTAATATTAACCGGTGATGAAGTTCTGTTCAGCTACTCTTGGGGCTAGGATTTTAAATGTTATGTTTCAGGCAGGGGCCGGATTAACAAAACATCGGACAAACGCAAGAGGAGTCGATACAAGTAACTCTTCTTGACAGTCTCTAATCTATTTAAGAGGTTCAAAGAACTTGGGCGGTGTTAACCTTTTAGTCACAAATCCTGGTGGGTTGCCACAGACAATATGTGCCTAGGATCTATATATGCTAAGTGCTCCTGAGAGTATCTTGCATAGACCCTTCTAACACAAAAGGTCTTTCTATCCTAGATCTCTGTGAGTTAAGTGCCAGTAAATGTCTAAGATAACAAGTGTACTGAAAGGTAGGTTTGCCTTCGTCTTTCAATATTCTTATTAGGTTAGAGAAGAAACTAAAATGGATAACTGTATTAAATTCTGGGTGGCCAGAAATAATCAGTTATACGTATACAGTTACGGGTCCACTTATTTAACTCTACAGATCTTTCTCTCCTAGATCTCTGTGAGTTAAGTACTGAGCAAGATGTCTAAGATAATAAAGTATTGAAAGGTAGGATTGCCTTCGTCTTCCAATATTTGTACTAGGTTGTTGTTGTTGTTGTTGTTCCCCAAGCTGCCTGGCCGAACAGCCCCAAGGCCCCGAGCAAGGCCAAGGCCATAACCGAGCGCCCCCACAGAACCCTCCCTGCCGACCACAATAAAGCCTGGGTGACCGAAGCCACTCCATGGCGGGGAGCTTGAGGAGGGTGCGGAAACGCCCGGGAAACCAAAGCCCCACCCAGGGCCCTGTGCCCCTCAGCAATTATGAAGAGAAAGTTGAGGGGCAAGGGAAAAATGTGACGCTTTGGCTTCCAATCTTGGTAGATTGGGAGGTCAATCCACGTTAGAGACGCCGTCACGTGAGATCTAGAAAATATATAAGTAAAAGGAACAGTCAGAGTAAGCTATGGGTATGGCAGAGATTGCTCAGTTCTCACTCTGATAGACCAGCCCATCACCATTTGTACTAGGTTAGATAAGACACTAAGACACTATTTCTGGCCACCCAGAATCTAATATAGTTATTCATATTAGTGTCTTTGTACTAGGTTAGATAAGACACTAATATGAATAACTATATTAGATTCTGGGTGGCCAGAAATAATTAGTTATACGTATATTTTTTTTTTTTTTTTTTCCAACTGCCTCAATGCAACCACTCCACCTCCACCCCACAGAGGTGAACAGCAATCCATCTGAGAGCGCACATGACTTTTATATATTACGGCCAACTGCTCGTCAGTGAAGAATTCTCGAACTCTGTACAGGAGTCCCAGTCCCCTAGAGGCACTCTTAGCAATGCTTCTAACATAATGTGTCCAGCTCAATATAGTTCTTGTTGTACTATATAAATGATTAGAAAACTCAAGTGGAAGAGGCCATAATTATCAGCAATGAGTTTTTAATAAACTTATTTGGGTTATATGTATATTGTCTTAAGGTCTCGATATTAACCAATGGGTTGCCACGATTAATAAAGATCCAAAAAGTGTATATATATATATCACTGATAGTATCACAGACTCCGGGTTGCCGTTCGTCAGTAACTAGTCTTTAGTGTGGGTATAAAATAGTCTTCAGTCAGAGAGGGTTGCCGATCGTACAGAAGCGATATTTCTACTTACTTAGTTCTCCTCCTCCCAGGGTTTATATAGAATGGCTGCCCGGTGTTGTCGAGGCTGCCGGCTGGTTGATTTACTGTTATCTGAGTGTTCTAGAAATGGGAGAGGTGAGGTTTAGCTTCACATGTGGTGCTTTATAGGAGGGCTCACTTAATTGAGTAAGGAAGAAGTAGACGTAACATTTTTTTGGGTGGAGATAACAGGCTTTCAAGTTGTCAAGCTGGTGGAGGTGTGGAGGAAGTTGGAGCTGGGGTGTTGTCTCGGCTAGGAGTGGTTCACTTTATTATCTGGAGGCAGCTGTGCATGGTGGCAGTTGAGGATTCATCGCCTGGGTAATTCGTTCCTTATATCCCGTGTCCTGGATCAGATAATATGGTTAACTTACACATCTAACACATAATGACATGTGATGGAAGTGTTGTTGGCAAGAGGTTCTTCACTGGGTTGTTTTCGAGGTCAGGGGGGCGGGGCGCTTTGCTCGTTAAGGCCAACTGGTTGGGTGCCTGTACTTATAAAGTAAGTTACTTTACTTTTGAGGCAGCCGTGTAGTGGTGGTATAAGACGAGTGGGCTGAATATCTCCTCCCTCATCCTACGTCTCTTGGATAATGTGGAAATAGTAATTAAAACGCATCTAACACACCCATATATGTGTGGAGCTGGTTGTTGGGCAGAGTTTTCCTGGTGGGCCTCTCGCCGGGGTCAAGGGGGTGGAGCACGTCTCTATTCCGGGGTAGACCGGGGGGGAGCGGGTGTCCCACCGTAACCTGACGTGGCTGCTCCCTTGTAGTACACCTGCACGACTCTGTATCTTAAAAAGTTTGATTCAGGGGAGAACAGGGAGTTATGGATTTGCTTCCTACTTGGATAGAGTTAGGATCTACCACTTTTGGTCGGGATGGGTTAGGTATTATCCTGGGGGGGGGGGGGTCTTTGGTTGTCAGGCAACCTGACCCTCTGCTATTTTGGTCGTGATGATCAAAGCGAATCTAATTTTAGCCGGATATGCCAGAAACTAGGTGACGCAAGTTTAAGTTTAGGAGGTACAGGGGGTCCAAGAAAGGGTGTCCACAGTCGTCCTCAAATGTATATCTCGTAGTACAACAATTCGTTTTGTGTACCTTAACTTCTTGAACCTGAATGTTGGAACATAACTCTTGTCTAATTACATCTACACTTACCCAGCAAACATTGAACAATCGGCCCGATACAGTGTTAATAACGGCCTTCTAATTTTTGTTGATATCGGCCCGATGAGCGTAGTTATTGTTGCCGTCACCGTCCCAATTTATTTTAGTTTAGCGTTTGCACACCAGCCTTCGATGGAACTTCATTGGCCCGTTAACTGGGCCAATGGTGGATAACTATAACCGTGCTGACACCAATTTTAATATATTGTGCCAATAGCCTGTAATGTAGCTGCCTGAAGTGGGCCAATGTATTTCCAGCAAATATTGAACAATCGGCCCGATAAATAGTTAATAACGGCCTTCTAATTTTGGTTTGTATCGGCCCGATAACCGTAGTTTTTGTTGCCGTCACCGTCCAAATTAATTTTAGTTTACCGTTTGCACACCAGCCTTCGATGGAGTTTCATTGGCCCGTTAGCTGGGCCAATGGTGGATAACTATAACCGTGCCGACACCAATTTTAATATATTGTGCCAATAACCTGAAATGTAGCTGCCTGAAGTGAAAGGAACAACTGGGCATGGGGGGACTACCTACATATATACTCGTAAGGTAGAGAGATAAGAGGGGTCTCCCCTTTATCTCTTTCTGAGAGGATTGTCTCAGATTTGGTCATAGTTAAATATATATAATTTAATACAATAATATTGCCAGGCGTCCCCACGTCCTAACTTTGGATGGTGGGGCCTAATTCTCGCCTGGCTGCACACATATAGTTATTAGAAAGAATAAAAGGGGCATGAGGCTACAGGTATATAGTTGCTAAAATTGGAGAAAGAAAAATAGGTGTCTTCCTTCCTAGAAGTTTTATTGACATGGGAGATGGGGGGGTTGTGGTGTCATATACACCTAGTCACGAGAAGGAAAAAGAACGAGGCATGGGGGTTACATACATATATCCTCGTAAGGTAGAGAGATAATAGGCAAGAATAACGGGGCATGGTTTTACGTAACACTCGTGGTGTAGAGAGATACTAGGTGGCTTTCCTATACCCCTCTCTTGATGGTGGTATGTAGATTTGTCATAGCGAACATAGGTAAAGTAACAAATATAAATCAGTAAAATAACTGGGCATGGGGTTACGTACGTACACCCTCGTCAATGTGGAGAGATAATCGGTGTCTTCCATTTTGATCTCTTCCTGAGATGGTTGTATAGTTAAACATAATTATATATTTAAATACAATAATATTTCTAGGCATTTTACATAGTGTGAATGGAGGGTTCTAGAAGGGTTGTGAATACACCACTTTCGGGAGGGGGGTCTGTCCCTGTCTTTTGTCGGACATTTTGGGGCTCGTTGTCCCCTTGTTGCGACGCGGAAGTAATCCCTCCTGGCTGGAGTCCTTGGCCTTGACCCGAGGATTATCACGGTGTACTCGTTTCGCCTTCTCTCTCTGCCTTTCGTCCCTTTTCTCTCTTTTTTGTTTGACTTTGTCTATTGTTTCGATGCGACAATCTTCCTTCCTGGTCGGGATCTCTGGCCTTGACCCTGACGTTGTTGTGGTGTGCTTTGTTGCTTTCTTCCTTGTTTCGTCTGGTGTGTGTTTGTCTGTCTCTTTCTGTCTTGTTTCTCCTTGTTCCTCTCTTGCTTGATTGTTTGTGCTCTTGGGGTTTTCTCGTTTCACCTGTATTTCACACATAATATAAATACTCACACATATATAGGATAGCGAAGCAGTTAGGTAGAAGAATTGTGCATTTCTTGATAAAGGTATCAACATTAGCGCACACAATAATAAACGCAGTATAATCAAAATAAGATATGGAACCATCATAGGTTTAGCCTATGTTGACTTTGGCAGCCCCTTTTCAATTAATTTCCATTACTGTAGAGTAGGCTGCTGAAACACAGATATTGCACTTTGGACAGGTTTCACTTATTGGAAGGCAACCATGGGAGGTGAAAATGTCTAAAGCAGCCTTATTGTTTTTAAATTAAAGACGATGGAAAAAAGTTTGATCGGCTCCATCACACCCTGTAGGCTACACAGGCTGGCCATCGTCAAACTTATTAAGCGGGTTAAATCCTGGACCAGCTCTCTACCCCAGCATGGCATCACCTGATTGGTCGATAAACATCACGTGTCAGTGGACTGCATCGTAATTGGTCGAGATGCGATTATAGGCCTACTTGGCAAGAATTATGGTAGGGTACATTGCATTCGCCACCAGATGTCTCAGTTGTTGACTGAGAGACACGGAAAAGAGCTCTCCCAGTGTAAACAAACTATTGAAATGTAAATATCCATATAATATGTAGTATAATAGTTTCCTGGGACTGACACCTATATCAATAATTTGGAAAAAAAATTGCTTAATCACATGCCTTTGAGATTAATTGTTTACCTATAGGCCAATTGTCACGTGTGCTATAGCCTATACATATTGACCCAAATTCGCTTTGGGGGCAATTACAAAATTACGAATAATTAAGTTTTACATTATATTAGTTAAGATGGATGAACAAACTTATACTCGAAAAATTATGTCAGTCAGGCCGAATAATAATAACAGAGTTACTCATGAAATCCATTTTATCTTAAATTTATTGATTGACAGAAAACGAATATTATACATTTTATGGGATAACTCCTACAAAGCAACTTGAACTGAAATTATTATTATTATTTTGTTGATTTTTCAATCTCCACAGTTCACTTTTTTCGGGATTTTTTCAGAGGGATTGGATTACAATTTTGGCCAGATTTCACTATTTTTATAAGGGACTCTGTTTTTATATTGAGAAAAATGCAACAAATACAGCCTATAACGAATGTTGGAGCACTTACCCAAATATCACAAAATTTACCCAGTCACTCTATTTAGAAAATGGCGGTATATTGTAAAGAGTTTATTTGGGTAAATATGTATGGTAGGCTACTTGGGTAAGTGTTGGCATATTATATGTTTTAGCACTTTTCTCAATAAAAGAAACAGCCTATACCTTATAAAGAAGTGGATCGAATATGGGCAACAATTTCATTCAATCCCTTTGAAAATACCCCATAGAAGTGGACTGTGTACATAACTAATTAACTTAACTTACCTAACCTAACCTAGTAACCAATTAGTAATACATTATGGTAGGCTATACAGTACTTACTTTCACTGTGATGGTAGGTTGCACTCACTTGCACTTGAATATGGCCGTGTCTGAACGTAAAGAACACGGTTTTAAGCACGTTACACGGTCTTTAGAAATAGGATTTAATCCATACTCTCGAAATATATAGGCTAAAGCACTTTGGCCTTTCGTTCACCAAAACCCATAATAACACGATAAAGAGCGAGATTTTGTCGGTACAGCACCATGGTACGAGCGTTTAAAATGGATGCAGGGAGGGAGCCGAGGTATGAATTTGTAAAATGCTATAATTTCATTGGCTGTCATTCAAAGAAACAAATTAGAGTACTGCTGATTGGCCGAGAATTCAGACATCGGAAATACTCGGTTCCATTCAAGTCGTGTGGTGTTAGAGGGGACCTCAAGCGGCCATCGACCGAACTTGACAGTCGTGCTCGTACAAACATATTCAGCGTAAAATAATTTAGTCTCGTTGCCTAATAAAATACATTTGCAGACTTTCAATATTTCCCTAATATACTTCTAGGACGGCAAGCGTGGACAACGAGGGTCGAAATTTTGGCCTTGACGAATATTAATATTATTAGTATTATTCACTATTTTGCCCTTATACTTATTGATAGAAAACTGATATGTTAGCAGGAGACGGACGGACATTTAACTTTAATTCAGTTTGTGCCTGATGTTCAAAGTTATAACAAGCATTTCACTCACTGCTGCGTTTACAATACGATCGGGTGAGACAGCTGAAGATAATTATGACCTTATATAATACTATACAATAGGCTACTATAATAGTAGGAGTTGGTGGCACGTGATGGTTCCAGGATTGAAAAAAGGACACGTTTTGGCAGCAGGCTTTAACCCTTCTTTAGCGGCCTATGCGGTTTATTTATATGTACCGCCCAGCGGGGTGTTTTTAGCCAAAATAGGGCTGTTTACGTGATCATTTTCATGCCTAAATAAGACCCAGAACGTAAAACAAGTATCTATCCCTGAAAAGGGCATAAACAGAGCTTTCGAATAACACCATAACGATCCTTTTATGATGGCTAGTTTTCTTGCAATAACCGTGCAACGCGAGTGCAAAAAGCATGTAATTAGCCACTTTCCCGATACAATTCCGTATATAGCGAGTGAGAGAGGGAGGAGGGAGCTGAGATTCGTGTCAGTAGGTTCGCCGCGGTGGTCTGGAGCAGTAATACGCTCGCTAGTCTCCTGCCACCACTTGTCTCTCTCTCTCAGCAACATTACGTGCTGAAATTGCCACTCGACCTATGTCGAGCGCCGCCACATAGTCCAGCTTTATTAAATACGACTTATGTGGTGAGCCGCTTTTTAAGGGTTAACATATGGCATACGTATTGCCATAACACTCCGCTACCTTGCCACAGGTGATACGTATGTCAGCCTCCAGTATTCCTTCCGTGAGGCCCGCAACACCATCTCCCTCATCGTCCCGGGAACCTGCGAAGCCATTGTCGTGGAGTACCATTCTGAGGTGCTCCAGTGCCCCACAACAGCTGCAGAGTGGAGGGAGGTGGCTAGCCTGTTCGCCAAATGCTGGTACTTTCACTATGCAGTCGGAGCCATTGACGGGAAGAATGTTGCCATCAGATGTCCACCCAATGGAGGCTCAGAATATTACAATTAGAAGGGCTTCCATTCCATCATCCTCATGGCACTCGTCGACGCAGACTACCACTCGCAGTACACTAGCCGCTTGAAGAGCATGCGCGGTGACTCTCCTTGATTCCCCTTGACTCCCGTGAACTTCCCGTAACCCTCATTGACTCTCATGTATTACCTACTTATATCCCAGTCACTCCCGGTGACTCGCTTTACATATTTATATGTAACGGTCATTTTATATTTAACTTGCACTGACTCCCATTGCATTCCTCGGAATCCTACTTGATCCCCTACAATTCCTGGTGACTCATATTGTACTCTTCTTCTACTCCTATTGAGCTTCCTCCGCTAATTGGTGGCTATCCCACTCGCGTTGACTCCTGTTGGCTCACGTCCAGTCCTAGTCACTCGCGCACTAAAAAATGTTTGAGAGTCTTGTTAGAGTAATTTACGAATCAATGAGAGTCATTGGGAGTATATAGGAGTAGATAGGAGTCAACGAGAGTCAATGAGAGTTGTCGGACTTGCGGCCCAAATTTCATGCAGGGGTGAAATTTTGCCGGACATGGCCAACCCGCTGCGACTGCTCGCGCCTGGCAGGGAGTCTAACAGGAGTCGGTTAGAGTCACTAGGAGTCATCGATTTTCACTGCAAATAAAAGCGCGAGTCCAAATTTTGCCATACTCCCAGTGATTCTAGCTCACACTCCTGTACGTATGAACCATGTTTAAGGATCAACTGCACGAAATAGATAAGTTGATCTCGGATGAAATTATCCATCGTTGCCATGAGGGTTTCGCCCCAGAAATCAATCGGAGATTTTTTTATAAGACGATCTTGGATTTCTTCATCTCGACTCAGTTCTCCAATCCCTCTGGGCCTTCCAATACTTAAAATCTACAGAAAACAAGTAATAACTCTTGCTATTAGTGCTATTAGTAATATTATATATATATATATATATATATATATATATATATATATATATATATATATATATATATATACAGTATATAAGTTATTTCAAACTCGCCAACTACCGGTATATTGTTTCTTATTTCTTAGCTACTTGTTGAAATATTTAACAAATACTGTAAATAGTTATAAGTTACTTATTCAATAATTAACAAGTAAGTTGTACCAGATGCCTGGTGAGTTATCTGCTCAACAGGTGGCGTTGTGTGTGTGTAAGTGTGAGAGTCCGAGTGTAGGGGGTGAGACAGTGAAGCACGGGAGCGAGGTGGCTTCAGAGATGGGGTCGTTTCGGGCCATGAGTGAGCACCGTGCCTCATGTGAAGGCAAGATGGCAGGTGCTCGTTGTGCTCTACGTGCTTCACATGTCTCACTCCCTAGACTGGAACAAGACCTCACGGGATTCACTGTTCATTGTAAAGCGGTGAATGTTAAGGCTCTCAGCCTATGCCCGAGAGGAAGAATATAGAAAAAAATAAAAATAAAAATAAAAAAATAAAAAATAAATTATTACTTAAGGGGAGGCAGACCGTTTTTCGGAACCCCCTTCTCCCTAAAGTATAGCCCCACTAGTTTTGAGATTAGAAACGTTCGGCCCATTAGTTTGGCGATTTTAACACCTTTCGCCCCATTTCGTTGTCAATTTTAAAACCTTTCGTGCCATTTAGGTATCGATTATTTCCTGGCGAGCCTGCAATTTTAAGAGAAACCGGCCTTTGGCCGGGAAATTTTTCTACCAAAAAATTTACAAATTTACCTTGAAGGGTAGTCTAGGGAGTGTTTTTTTAAGCTTGATGGAGGTCTAGAGAGGAAACTAAAAAAATATATGAATAAATGAATTAATAGACCAAACCAACGGTCTGCCTCCCCTTAATCCTTAAAAAATACGATGACGCATTCCATCTGTATTCTGGCTATTATTAGACGATTTTATTTAGATCAGGAATGGTGTATCTATTTGGAAGTAGGAGGGTTATTTGAGATAGCCTTTACCCTTTTTATGACCACAGATCCTTCCTAAGCTGTATATTATAATCTTCAAGGAGTTAATTTTATTCTGGGGATTATTTGACGATTTTATACGGCTGAAGGGGAGATGGGTCGTTTTTCTAGACCCCCTTCTCTCTTATGTTTAGCCCCATTAGTTTTCAGATGATAAGATGTTTGCCCCATTAGTTTGTCGATCTTAAGACCATTCGCACCATTTCTTTGTCAATATCAAGATCTTTTGTGCTATTTAGGTGTATTTTTCTACCAAAAAATGTACAAATTTATCTAGTAGGGGGATCTAATGGATGTTTTTGTTTAAGTTTGATGGAGGTCTAGGGAGGAAACTAAAAAAATAATATATGAAAAAAAAAATCTCCCCTTAACCGTATTTGATCAAAGGGGACTCTTTCTGTTTCGTTCCATAAATTTGGAGATCCTAAGACGTTTCACTCCATACTAAATGTATATCCCCGACTCAGTACTATTTATTGTTATGATCCAGGTTCTCAAAGACACAGGGCTCTTCAACATTGGACTAGATAATGGCAAAAAGCAACAACGGTAACACTAGATCCAACCCCTGCCAACACTGGAAAACAAAACACCATTACCGCCCTGAGTCGTGCCTGGACAACGAGGTATCCTATGACTCGGTAACTGGTGCACACACACTAGGCTGACGCTCAAGGATACAGCCTATTCTCAAACAGTAAAAGATTACTCGATTATGTTACACAAAGAAAAGATAGTTAACGTGATTAATTAAAATTAACGTTACGGTAGATACTCAAATAACTGGCACTCCTTGTATTAAAGAAAGTGCAATGCTAGTCCTGCAACATCAACTGGAAACTTCTGAAATAAGTCTGATGCTGGGAAGATGTTCGTAAAGAATCTTGAACAATTATAATGCAGAATACGGGTCACAATAAATGCTAGGACATATAGTAATAATAGGCAGGCGAATAATAAAGACTGCGCAAAGGTAGTAATGCTCAACAACTAAAGAAATGCTTTGTGACACAACGCAACAGCCTACTCGGGTTGTGCAACTCAACAATAACCTCGGCTCAAATGTGCAGTGAATAATAATGCTGCATACATATAATAATGGGGCTTATCTCTAACCAGTGTATGCTCAGTTAATAAAGTCTAGCTGGGGTATCAAGGCAGGGCAACAATGGGCGAGCATGCGGCTCGTAGCCTAACGTTGTCCGAGGGTGGTATAATGAAGATTACGTTATATGACGGGGATGCTCTCTTGATAAATCTAGGTCTCTAGTACCTAGCTCCATCCTGGCGATCCCTCAGAAGTCAACACAAAGAGGCAGCACTATGTTGTGAGGGATAGGCTATGGCCCTCTCACACCACAGCGCTGTGCTCGCAAAGTAAACCAACCCGAAAACAACTTAGGCTCCCACAGTACCTGTCGATGCCGTGCAGAGCTTAGCTAACACTGCACACATCGGAGACAACGACACAGTAACCTTACCCCTAGTCTAGCTTTAGATAACCAAGCAGAATCACTCAACACCTTGCAAGGGAGACATATACCGGTCTACAACCTTCCCGAGAGAGGACACATACGGAAAAGTCCGTCTCTCTAAACCTCAATGAAGCATAATACCTCCTTAACCTAATACATGGAAATATCTGAGAGCTTCGCGTACAATACGACTGGTCGACGGTGAACGTCTATGCTGAAACCAGAAGGGATGTTGAGTTTAATAAAGATTAGAGAATGAGAAAGGAGAAGTCGAGAGAGAGAGATAGTATGCAAAGTAGTGAGTATGGGGGGACAGAATTGCAAAGGATGTAGGTGATACGCGTGTCAGGCAAGCTCTGAGCTGGTAAAGAACACGAGGCAGCGACGGGAAGGGACTAGTTGACCACCCGGCCGCCAACGCCGTCAGCGCCCAAGCGAGCCGTGTCATAGCTCACCACGCTGCTGGGTGTACTCCTTCACACTCTCTCGCTCACCTCCCACACAAGCAACATTTATATTATAGCGAATATAAAATATAAGGCGCGGCCACAGACCAAAACAAAGAACACTTCTATACTGTCTGTGGCAACACGACACTAATGAAATAAAGCAGATCATTCTAGGACAACTGTAGCCTATCCCCCTATCCTGGCGAGTGCTAGCGAGCTGCAATGCCCCACACAACCATTCTGCTAACGCCGGGAGGCGTCACACTCCCCCCAAGATATGGGACACTCAACCATGAGCCCATATCTGAACAGGCAGAATGTCGCTAAAATCTGCCACTCCTAACCACTCTGCCACTCATGGAATGCAAGCTCAGTCTCTTCAAAAAAAAAATACACAATTTTTATATAAAAAAAATCTTATCACCTTTCCCAAATATAATACATTAATTCATAACATTGTGCTCCCAGAGCGAGCTTTAAGAAGCACAGCCTACTGAGGGAAAATTATCTGCACTCAGTACTCAGTTACAATATTATCTTAAAATTAATTATTAAACAGAAATTTTTTATTTAATTTTTCATATTTTATTTTAATGTTGTTTTTGGCGGCTACTATAGATGTAGCCTAATTTTCTTCTAATCAAAGCCAACAACTCCTGCCCTGCGACCCTACGCTGATGCTACACATGCGAGCCAACAAGCACCAGCACAAAAATACACCACGAGCCAAGGCAGGAGGCTATACCAACATACTGTGGTAGCCTACCCCGGATCCTCCACCCGCGATAGACAGTCCGCAATCACATTCTCACAACCGGCAATATGGCGAATGTCTAAGTTCTACTCTTGCAACATGAGCGACCATCTGGTCAGCCTCATATTCCGGTTGTGGAATTGATTGAGGAATTTAAGCGGGTGGTGGTCGGTATACACTACCACGACTGGCCCATATGCAGGAACATAGACCTCAAAGTGTCTGAGCGCTAACACGATTGCCAGCAGTTCCTTTTCAACAACCGAATAGTTTTTCTGTGCTGAATTAAATTTCTTTGAAAAGAAACTGACTGGAAGCTCAAGACCTTCCTCGTCTGTCTGCAAAAGTACGGCACCAGCCCCTAATCCGCTGGCATCAGTCGCCAACTGAAATGGTCGTTCAAAGTCCGGGGCCCTGAGGATAGGGTGAGTGCATAAAAGGTGTTTTAACTACTCGAAACGCCTGCTCACACTCAGGTGCCCAGCGGAACTTTTTATCTTTAGCTAGTAGATCTGTCAAAGGAGCTAACACAGTAGAATAGCCTCTTATAAAGCGGCGGTAATACCCAATCATGCCCAAAAATCTCATGATCTGCCGCTTGGTGGTCGGCCTGGGGAACAAGTCGATAGCCTGTATCTTCTGTGTAACCCGATGAGCATTAATCCCCGGAAAATTCTCTTTCCAGGGCGGATTACCGGTCTCTCTCTGTTTCGTCTCCCTGCACCATGGGACCAGGTCGTTGTCCCTGGGGCGGGGTAAGTTTTTCCCCCAGTCTCTGTCGTGTCGGCACTATTGAACCTTCTCCTTGCCGTAGTTTTAACGACGTTAAGCTCAGGTATCCCTATCTTTATTTTCATATTGTTAATGAAATAATTTAATAGCTTGAATCATAATAAACATATATATTTTCTATTGGATTATATTATGAGAATATTGTGTTTATTTATAAGTAATTTAGTTTAAAATACAATGTAAAATAATAAATTAAATTAACTTAGTATCCTTTTATGATTTTGCTCACATTCAGCTCTTCTTTCAAAATGTGTGGTGAATGAGCGTATGGGAGCTTTTAATTATCATAAACCCTTTACGGGAACTCGGACGAGGGCCTTCCCGTTCAAGGGAGATATACCGAGCTCGCAAGCGAGTGTACCGAACCACAGCCAATTTGCCTGTCGATACTCACATCCGTACCTCACTCCGCCTTTATGATAACGCCGGCGGTGCGGACCTGACGCTCTGATAACGGACCGAAAACAGGTTTGAGTGTCCAGTTATCGCTTTTTCCCGCCGCCTGTACGCGTCGCCTAATGTGCCACGTATTCAACAAACTACAGGATTAGCGAGGCGTAAGTCTCGCTAATCGCACCACCCTGGTGCCGGCGCAGTGTGGTACCCAGCATTTGAACAAACACGTGGTGCCCGCACCCAGTGTCCCTCCTGGTCGGGTTGTTTTCCACTTAGAACCAAATTGGCAACCTAGAAACCCTCGCGGCCCTTGTTCATGTTTGGACATTCAGGTGGCCAATTGTGGCTAGCACCTGATGGGTAGCGACTGGACCAAGATATCCACGAAGCAATATACCACAGTTCCTACCAAAGCGCCAGTTTTCAAATCGCATTGGAAACCTCCCCGTGTCGTAACTGAATAGTCGCGTCTGGCTCACAACCAGACCGTCCCTGGTTCGAGACCCGGGCGGGGAAGGCACATTTGGGCAAGTTCCTCCCAACGTGGTAGCCTCTTTTCACCTAGCATTATAAATAGGAACCTTGTATAAGTGGACTAATTTGTGCCAGTCCCCTCTAGGGGTTGGTGGTGTCGTTTACAAGGTTTAGATGGGTATCGTACTGGTCAACCTAAGCTACTGTACCAACCTAAGCCTTCGGTGTGAGACTGGTCACCGTAGTTAGAATGTTACCGTACAGATTAACCCTAAGCCTTCGGATCCATATGTCGCCAAGTGACTAAAAATACAGACTACAACACACATACCCACAGCCATTCCAACGATACATAAACACTTAACATGCATTTCACGCAATACATTCCCAGTTTAAGGACGCGCGATAATAATGAGATTTTAGCTCTCATTGCGTGGATTCCCCTTGACGAACAAGTAACTGAGTAACTGAGTAACTGATTACTTCTCGGATTCCTAGAACAAAACAAACTGTGCCCTCGGTGTTGTGTTGGTTTGTTGTATTATTTTTAATTTATCTGTTCATCAAGAAGCATAAACATTAATCTCTCAAAGTGGATTTAGGTGGGCAGGTTTTAAACTACCCGCCCACCTCCCCTTCAGCTCAGGCCTCCATGGTCCCTCTGGACAAAGCATCGGTCTTTATTCTCGTTTCCCCGTATTGTACCAAAGACAGCAGGTTTTACAAAAGGGCAGTAGTCCTTATGGCTTTGGCTACTGGGAACAGAGTATCTGAGCTGTCGGCGATGATCAACGCACCTAATTGCCTCAGGTTTTATAGGCTTCATTAGTGTATTCACATTGCACCTTCCCCAGGATTCATAGCCGAGATTGCAGCACAGTGAACACTTTTTTTCAGAGTTCACGGTGCCTAGGACGTTAAACAGGGAGAAAGGTGCAGACCATCTTTTTTTGCCCAGTGCAAGCTCTAACCAAATATTTAAGAGATGGCCACCTCTAAATTCACCAGGGTGCTTTATGGGTTCGCCAGTCCCCGGTGAACGATTGACCTGGAGCGTACACTGGCTTCTTCCTCTTGGTCGAGGACTTTAAAGAGGGAAAGCATGCCAGCGTTGTGTGTAAGACCCACGATTTTACCCAAGGGGACAGCCTCTTTCTATCTATCTAATCTATTGCCTGACGCCCGTGATCCCCGAAGGGGTGCCCACGAACGAACCGCCCCTAGTGCACCTCTGTCCCCAGTCAGTTTCGACGCCCCTCCCCCCAACCAGCACCACCTTCGTTCATGTACTTCCTCACTCCATCCTTCCACCTCATATTTCGGTCACTACCTCTCCCCCTCCTGTCCCTCCACCTCGCTCTCATACACCCTCTTAGTCATTCTCCCTCGTCGCTTTCCATACGTGCCCTATGGTACCGAACCCTCTCAAGTTGTTCCTTTTTCACACTTTCCCAGCACATCTACCTCCACACCACCACTCCTTCTTACTTCCTACATGTAGTCTGTCTATCCCTCCATGTAACTCCGCACGCACTCCTATAAAGTAATTCGATTTCCACTGCTCTCAACTCTTGGTCTGATTCTCTCACCCAACGTCCATGCTTCGCATTACCGTAAGTCAGTGTCGTATTACCACACTGTCCATGCAAGGACTTTCTCCCTTCCATACTGACCACCCCTATTTCTTGTTACTTACTGCTTTTAGCGTTCCTACAACCCTCTTTCCCTGTTGTAACCCTCTCCTCCCCAACCTCTTCATCCATAGTCCCATCTTTACTCAACACACTACACCTAAGCCCAGATACTTAAAAGAGTTGACGATCGGGTCTCCATATCCTGACCGTTCAGCTTCACCTCACACTCTGTGACTTCACCCCGTTCGAAAGACCATAACTTTGCTCTTCCGCCCGTAAGTTTACCTTCAATTCCCGTTTTCGGCACACTGTGCTTTTCCAAACGATTTACCAGACCCTGCAACTCCCATTCATTATCACTCATACAGAACTGTATCACATCCGCAAACAGCAGTATATGGAGCTTCCCCACTCAATTCTCCCATCCCTGGGTCAGCGATACACAACACATCCCCTGCTCCTTGATAGTTATTTCTTTCATAACTCCATCCATGAAATACAGTAACAAAACCAACCGGGACATCACCACATCCCTGTTTCAAACCAACATTCAGGTCAAAGAACTCGCTCTTCTCACTCTCCTCTCCACACTACTACTAGCCGCCTTTGTCCAAAAACCCTCATCCATGCTTTTCACTGCTTTCACCGACTTGCCCTCTAATTACTACTTTACTCCGTATATTCTCAGTCACTTTCCACAAACCTTCTCTATCCACTTCGGTCATAGGCCTTCTCCAAGTCCCTAAAGGCAACATACACCTTTTGTTTCTTCTCCAGATATACTTCTCCCACAACACAATTCAGGTTAAAAATCTGAAATCTACACATCCTCTCCCTTCCTTCCTAAAACCTCCCTGCTCGTCGCCTAATCCATTTTACTTTCCTCCGGGTCTGCACTCTCAGCTCTCTCAATCACTACCAACTACTGTATACCTTCCCTACGATCCTACGCTTAGAAGACATATTCCTCGGTGGTTACCACATCACTCACTCTTTCCCTTTTTGCCCCTTAGACTAGGTGTACTATTATGCCATCCGTTTCTTCCAGTCATCGGGTGCCTCCTCCCCCTTCCTCCCCATGCGCTAGTTTGCAACATGTTTCCATACACCCATTCTAATACTATCCATCACCACCAATACCTCAACATTTTTCCCCACACCACACTCCATCTGTTTCCTGGTGCTTTTCCCCCACTTCACTCTTTTCATGGCTTCCCACACTTTCTGACCTCCTGATCCCCACCTCCTCCTCCACTACTTCGGTCTTCTTCTCCCTCCCATACCATATCCGTCTATGTGTGCTGGCTCTTTCATTCCTTTCATTTATCAACTCACTGAAGTCCCCCGCTCCATCTTTCTCGACTCTCTCCTGCTTCGTTCTCGGCTAGCATTCTCCCATTCTGATCTTCCAACACCCTTACTGTTTCCCCTGCTACCTTCCCCTAACTTTTTCTTGACTTCTTTCCAGAACGAGTTTTCGACTTACTCTCCCTGCCATTTTACACTCAGATTCCTTCCAAATTCCTCATCTACTCTTCTCTTACTGTCCTTCACACTACTCTCTTCACCACCCTCTTACTCTCCACGTACCTCGCTCAGTTTCTGTCCTCTTCGGAATCTTAATCATTCCCTCTGCTACTACCCCCAAGACCACGTCTCTATATGCTTTCTTCTTGTTCTTGCCACAGCTATTCGTACCTCTTCTGTCCACCATGCTGAAACTGGCTTCACTTTAGCCCCTCCCTCTTCTCCTCACTCCACACACCTCCTCAAATGCTGCACCGATCTCATCCTTAAACAACCTTTCTCATTCTCCTCCACTTCCTCCTCTCCAGCCTCTCTACGTTTCCTTAATAATCTTTCGGTGGAAGTTAATTACGTCCACACAGTTGTGGGCCTCTAATCATGAGTTTTTTTGCCTCGAGAACCTTCAGTAGCTCTGGACAACTGGCTTCCTTGCCATTTCATAGCTTAACGGCAGAGGTTCTAGGTGGCACCCTTTTTAGTCACTTTTTGTATTAATTTCAAGGAAAAGTGGGGGGGGGGTGCAGTCCGTGTGACATAGGTGCACCCTAGAGACCCGCCTCCGGAGTATGATGTTCGGAACATACGAGCTGTGATACTGGTTGTAGTCATGGGGTTATAAAGATTTCTCTGTAGTATTCATTGCAGGAAATTGTGCTAAATTGCCAATAGTAGTGTTACGTACAATTCTTTGTGTAAGTAGCTTTGGTTGTGAAGCAATAGATTTTTGAGAAATCTCGGTAGGTGGCAACTACGACTTTTCCTTTTGCAGTAATTACTTCTGCATAAGTACACAAGTTCAGTACTTCTACGAATGTACCAGAATTCATTTATGTTTGGTTATATTTTTTAGAATATATCCACTTTTAATGAGTTTAATTTGTGCACATGTAAACTTATAAGTTTTTAGTTTTCACCACTTACTTTAAGTTGGGTGCCTTCTTAACTAGCAGATCTGTGCACAGAGTCTCAGATTTGACCCTTTTTTCCAAGGAGCTTTCTTTGAAGCACGCTCCGTGCTTTTACCCATTTTATTGAAAGATTTAGGCTGTAATAAAGTTTCTGCACCCGAATATCCCTCTTTTTTACAAAAGTAAAAGAATACTATGTGGTTGTTTGATTATCTGGCTTTTCTAGAGTTATGATATGATTACGAATGTCCCCCCCCCAGTCTTAGAACTCAGGCATGTTCGTCAATGATGGAGGGGCCACTACTAACTTATAGGTTTGCGATTCTGTAAGGATATAACGAAAACCTAATATTTTAGTAGTGGCCGGCCCGTAATCATTGACGACTGGGGCCCTCCCGACCATCCCCTTCCCATTCGGTGATGGTATTAAGGATTTTGATTGTACCTTGAGATGTCAGTGAAGGAAGAATGACCGCCTGACTCAGCGTCTGGATCAAAGATCCACACAAGGTACAACTACGATATGATGGAACGCTTATTGGATAGTTATGCCTTATTTTCTTTTTCATTTTTTTATTTTATAACGAAGTTTTTTCGTAGTGATAACCCAATTCATAATGACTGAAGCCATGAGTGATGTCGCGTTGCGCTCATTGATGAAGGCTCCTCAGATTTTAAATGTTCCTGCCGGGTAGATTACAACTACGGCGGATTATTGTTTTGAGAGGATGCGTTATGTAATAGGCATGTTCGTCAATGATGTACGGGGGGCACTACTAAATATTAGTTTTTTCTTTAAACATCTCCTTACAGGAGTCAAACCTATACTACTATTGTGGCTCATAAGTCACTTCAATGCCGATAAACGTCCCGCTATTGGGATAAAGTTACTAATTACGAGTCACCCTCGCCCCTAAAACGTTCCTCTCTATTAACTGTTTCGTAAGCCGGTAGAGACTGGACAGGGTTCTGTTTCAGCTCCTGCCCCAGGCACTTCTAAGCTACAGCGAGAACATACGCCCCCGGTGGCAGCCTCCACAGCCTTCCTCTTCACGGGCGAGATCTAGGTCCATTTCCCGACGCTTAGACAGCAGCCGCCCAGCTCCCCCCTTTCCTCTTCACTCATCGGGAGAAAAGAGTAAGAACAGAGGTTGCCACAAGTGGTCCAACGGGCGAGAAATCCTCTAACAAATCCAAGAGTAGTTCGCGGTCCAGTCACCGGATAGCCACAGAAATCTTGGCGAATGACCTCCACATGATCAGAAAGGCCCCTCACCGGCATTCGCCGGATTCTAGTACCAACTCGTCATACCTCTACTCCATACAGAGCTAGTGTTCATTCTCATGGGGCCAGTGTAGTGTCCCAGTACCCACATACACTTTACGCTCTTAGTATTCTAACGCCTAGATTTGGATAGTTCAGGGAGCTCAATAATTGAGAGTATTTCGGACTCCCAAGGGAGTGCGGTCCAATGCCTGGGTGTTTGGCGATATTCCTCACTGACCAGGGCCTGACCGCCCACGTTTCTTGGCTCACACTATTCAACCAGTGGCGGACGTCGCACTCGTGACGCGGCGATCTTCCCATTCTCATATTCCTTTGGGAACGTGTCTTGGCAACAAGATGGAACCCCAGCCTTCGGCGGAATCCCAATTCATTGGGGGGAGCCGGATGACAAAGACGAGGTATCACATTATCTCAGACATGGAAGTGCAAGAGTCGGGTTCAGTTTTTAGCAGACCCGCCGCACAAGATCTTAAAATGATTCACCTTTGAGTTCATCATCGAATAAATTTGTCACAGAGAGTCAGAGGAAATCAGATGGGTTGCCGGTTAATGTTCTAACTAAATTTTTTGGCCAACAGCCGGAGACTCCTACAGTGGACCTGTGAGCCCCCATGACAATTTCTATGGTACGTCCTCTGATGACTTCTATTGCTTTTGAACTCAGATCCCTCCCGCCTTCCCTCTATAGCACCATCGGTGGTCACTAGGCACGTGCTACGGCGGCACTTACTACTTCGAATGTAAGGGTTCTAACTGATGTCAATCCGCCCCCTTTGGATAAAGCTCCTATCAGAAAGGTATCAATGTGCCCTTGCTTTACGGTCCAGACGAGTCATGGGTCCAATTGATCCCCACTACGCCAGAGGTCTCCCAACCTACCTTGTCAGGGGAACTTCCAGTGCCACGAGAGGGGGTAATCCAAGGCAATAAATCTAAAAAATTACGGGCCTTGGATACTTTGGGGGAAGATACTAGATGTTAATGTCCCAGGCCATTCCTAACTATTATCACCAGGACTATTTTGTTTTAACTGCTAAACCTGCCCCTACCCCCTGCCTCAGCTTCCGAAATTGTTTTCTCTACTGGTCCAAGCATGATGGAGTTAAGGACATTAAAGACACTGTCAGCTCTCCACTCCATACGGTAGATTTTTGCAAACTGTCACAGACGCAGCCTCTAATCCAGTGTTGAAGGTGGGGCAGTTGGTCCCGGGACCTTGGGTGGGAATGGGTAGACTGAGGCTCAGAACTTGTGGCGACCACATTCACCTCAAAATCTTCCCACCAGATTCCCTCAAGATTAGTACTTTCTTGGTTCTCCATGCCAGTGTGTTCTGGCCGGCGGGAGTCCCTTCA